>CM062808.1:706004128-706290694 GCA_031772625.1 Pinus tabuliformis | reverse complement strand
CGAGTGGTGGACTTTTTTTTCATCGCTGGGCACCTATATAAAATGGGAAATGATGAGATATTGCGAAGGTACATACCCAAATTTGAATGGAATCAGATCCTTGCATAAGCACATGGTGGCGCTGCAGGAGGAAACTATGCAGGACGAGTGAGCACACAAAAATATTCTTCGTGCAGGGCTATGGTGGCCAACCCTTCACCAAGATTTGAAAGCACATTGTAAGGCCTGCGATATATGTGAAAGGACCGGAAAACCATCGTGGAGGGACGAGATGCCATTAAATCCACAAATGACACTGCAACCGTTTGAGAAATGGACAATTGACTTTGAGGGACCTATCAAACCTCAGGGAAAAACGGGCGTGCGCTACATCATCACCGCGATGGAGTACTTGGCACAATGGGTGGAAGCGCAGCCGGTCAAAGAATGCACGACCACTACGGCTGCGGAGTTTTTGTTTGAACACGTGTTGACCCGATTTGGATGTCCGAAGATATTAATGAGTGATCGTGGTACACATTTCCTGAATGAAACCATCATCATGCTCACAGAAGAGTTCTAGATGTATCATCAGAAAAGCACACCGTATCACCCATAAGCCAACAGGACTGTAGAAGCATTCAACAAAATACTGGAGACTGTGCTAATCAAAGTGTGCAACGCGCAGTGAAACGATTAGAACCTGTGCGTACCAACAGTACTATGGGCTTATAGGACAATGTGCAAGAAACTGACGGGACAAACACCCTTTCGATTAGTTTATGGCATGGAAGCTATAATGCCGATGGAATATATCATACCTAGTCTGCGCATAACAATACTCACAGGAATGACGGACCATCAAGCTCTCGAGGAAAGGTTCGCGCAATTGGAAGAACTGGAGGAGGAACAGTTCTTGGCTGGTTTTCATTAGTAGGTATAGAAGCAGCGTGAAAAGGCCTAGCACGATTGCCATATTAAGTTATGCACATTCAAGGTAAATGACTTAGTACTGATGTATGATAGTAAGTATGAAAAATTTCCAGGAAAATTCAAACTGCATTGGTTGGGACCATATGTGGTTAAGGAGGTCATAGACGGAAGTGCAGTCCAATTAGTCAAACTAAATGGAGAACCCTTCCCAGGCAAAGTGAATGGCAGCGCTTGAAGCCTTACACGGGTGGGCCGACTATCTAACTAGCTGGAAGAAGCATAGTCTTCGTGCTCCAAGGAGCTGGACAAAGGCGCTGGACTATAAACGTATACCGGTACAGATGTATGGGAACAATTCAGTCACAGAGGTCTCATAATAGTGGATGTAGTAGATTCAGCAAGCAGCAGCTCAGTGCGCTGCTGACCTCAGCACGGTTCAAGAACAGTTGGAGGGACTCAGTGCCAAGATCACCACGCCAACTGAGTGACTCGAGGGCGAGTCATGATGTTTATGTTAAGGGCTTGTTGGGCATGGAATCTCCCCAAGGTATTTTTTGGGGCTCAAAGCCCAAGTTTTGACCCAATATTGTTGTAAAGACTCCGCGAATTGCGGGCGTGGAACACAAAATGTATGATAGAGTCACAGGGTTTTCTGCCCTAGTTTTGTAATGTAATGTCAGCCTACCCATGGTTCGAGGACCATGGGATTGTATAAATAAAGTGAGGCTCTAAGTGTAAAAGATAGCGATAAGTAGATGAGAAGCGAAGAGAAAGAGTCTAAGTATCTAAGTGTGTCTTGGGTCATAGAGTAGGAAAATGCTCTACAACTGAGTGTGCAGAGGCCTAGTAGTCCGTGGCTGAGTGCGTGGACCCTTGCAGCTGAGTGCACAGGGTGGAGTCAAGTCTGTAACCGAAGAAGAGATTAATAAAGAAGGGTTTTGTTACCAATTCGTGTATCTATTTTTGGATTAATGCATGGTTGATGTAAATTACCAATATACTATTTGTTTACTACGTGCACATGTATGAACAAATTCCAGATGAAAACCTGTTTGCTATTTCAGTACTCTCTCCATGGTTTGCTGATATAGCAAATTACTTGATTTCAGCACAGTTCCCGCCACACCTATCCTCAAAAGAGAAGAGCAAGATCGTGAGGAAAAGTTCCCCATTCACTTGGATTGGGGGCAACCTGTTCAAACTTGGCCCAGATTAGATTTTAAGGCATTGTATCAGGGAAGAGGAAGTTTTTGACATCCTCCTAACCTATCATGATGGGCCCTGTGGAGGTCACTTTGCAGCAAAAAGAACCGCTTTCAAAATTCTACAAGCAGGCTACTATTGGCCCACTCGTCATCAGGATGTCAGGAGATACATCAACCAATGTGACCGATGCCAAAGGATGGGGAAACCAACCCCAAGGGATGAAATTCCCCTCCAACCTTAAGTGACTTTCGAGCCATTTGAGAAGTGGGGCATGGACTTTGTGGGTCCTATCAACCCTCCTTCAAAACAAAAGTCTTACATCATTGTGTGCACAGACTACCTAACAAATTGGGCAGAAACAGAAGAAAAAGTGGCTGATTTTTTGAGGGAAAATATCTTCTACAAGTTTGGCTACCCAAGAGAATTAGTCACAGATCAAGGAAGTCAGTTTACCTCTAACCTGATTGAAGATCTGCTCGCTCATCACAAGATTAAGCACAAAACTTCCACCCCTTATCATCCGCA
Source organism: Pinus tabuliformis (assembly GCA_031772625.1). Lineage (NCBI taxonomy): Eukaryota > Viridiplantae > Streptophyta > Pinopsida > Pinales > Pinaceae > Pinus > Pinus tabuliformis. The sequence continues at coordinate 706,288,051 of CM062808.1, read as the reverse complement.
AGCAAATGGGTAGGTGGAAGTCACTAACAGAGCTTTGGAAGAGATTTTGAATAAAGTGGTGAATAGCAGCATAAAAGATTGGGCAAATTGCTTGGTTGAGGCCACCTGGGCCTACAACACCACTTGGAAAACTACAACAGGTTTCACACCTTATGATCTGGTCTACATGAAGAAGGCCTTGCTGTCCATAGAATTTGAATACAACACATTGAGGTTGGCAGCTCAGCTAGACCTAGATCTTAGTCATGCACAACAAGAAAGATTACTACAGCTGAATGGATTAGATGAACAGAGAATGCAGGCCCTCCTCCACTCAGAGGTAGTCCAACTCCAAAGAAAGATATGGCATGATCGGCACCTTAACGAAAAGCAATTTCAGCTAGGAGATTGGGTGTTGTTATATGACTCGAGATACAAGGATTTCAAAGGGAAGTTGAGGACAAGATGGCTAGGACCATATACAGTGGAGAAATGTAACAGAAATGGTTTAGTCCTTATCAGGACCATTGATGAAGAAGCCATCCCCATGCTTGTCAATGGGCATCGATTGAAGGTCTACAGGAAGCCCCTTTCTAAGCAAGAGTTCATTGAAACTCAAAATAATTCAGTGCTGGTAGTGGAGCAGGCCCCTGTCTCCACCCCACCTGCATTTTGAGCACCAAGAAAAAAAAACCAGAAAAATAATGAAAGATCCTTGGGTGAAAACCTCTTGAAGGTGCCCAGGGCAGGCAGTGAGGGTGAAAACCTCCTGGAGGTGCCCCGACTGTCTCAAAAAAAAAAAAAAAAACATGACTTCTGTTGAACAAATTACAGGTTGCAGGAAGGACATTGCAGGTTAGGAAGATCGCACAGAGGTGAACACCAGGCTGCATGCATCCCTCACTTTCAATTCCTCCATGACCACTACCCTTCCCTAAGATTTGATCTCATTCGTGCCAAGATTTCACCTTCTACAGGAAGTTCTGTGACTTCTACAGGAAGTTCTGTGTCTTCTACAGGAAGATCCTATAGAACCCACAGACGAGTAAAATTGATCTCAGAAGGGAATCCGAAGGTTGGGAATCTGCCTATGAGACCTGTCCACATCCCTGTTTCCATTTATCACCACATGTCACCTTTTTATATCCCTGTATACCTCCATTGCATCAATTTTTTATATATGCCTGCACAGTCACACACATAATCCTGTTTTCTTCATACTACCAGAAAAAACTTTTTGATGACAAATCAAGCAGCAGTTTCTCACTCACCATACCTGTCACCCTCCATCTAGACACCTCATCAGCCAAGACACTTGTCAACAGTGTAGCCCTGCTCATTCTAGCTTGCATTCCAAGAGGAGAAGCAGCTACAGGGCTTCCTACAGGAATCCTGTAGCAGTTGATCCCTTTGATAGACATACTTCAGAGACAGGGACCACAAAGGCTGGAAAAAGAGAGGTGAAAAGAGCTCTTCTTGAACATAAGAATATCAGCAGCAGCCGAAGCCAAGCGTGCACTGTGCATGCAGCAACAACAAATGAAGGAATGGGTTCCAAAACCTGTGCATGCAGCAATAGAAAACGAAGGAATGGGTTCCAAAACCTGAAATCTGCATAACGCGGCCGTGACCACGCAGGTAAGTGCCTAAACTCATTCGTCAATTGCATAAATCATATTTTAAAAGATGCATGCCTATGGGAATGGTTCGGATTGAGTGGAATCGGTGGCCAGTCAACTGGCCACCCTCGGCCAGTTAGATATCCTCGTGGGATCCAAATGAGCCCCGTTACATCCAAAATTGCTAACAATATGTGCAGCCAACATGTGTGGAGCGTCCATTCAAGGAGAAATCACCTGGACAAGTACTGGTGGCGGTGGATAACGGAAGAGAGGAGGTGATGGCGGTCAGAAACACACAAAAACATTATGACTGTGACGTCAGATCAACGGTCCTGTCCGGCCACCTCATCCACTCACCGCGAATCACGCTGCAATTAAAAGATGTCTGGTTGAAACATGCACCACCTTCTATTCATTCTTCACTCACAACGTCCTCGACTGGAGTACGCATCCACCGCTTCCAAAAATAGTTAACCAGTCGTCCTCCACCAGTTTTTCTGCCTTTTTTTGAAAATCTCTCGCGCATCGGGCTCTATCGGAAGCACAGTTTCATTCTACAAGAACCGGGAGATTTCTACAGGAAGGGTTCTATAAGAAAGGCAGAACAGTGATGTGGGGAAGAGAAACCTGAAATTTTCATTGAATTTGAAGCTCCAAACGAGGTAGGCTCGAAAAAAACCTTCTTTGTGCATAAGCTGTTTATGCAAGGTGGTGAATTGAACGAAATCATATTGAAAAGCAAAAGGAAAAAGTCTGCCTGTGTATTGAAAAAATGTGAAAGTTGCCTACATATTTCACTGAGTTTCACCAGCTTTTCTGCATCAGAAATCTCCTCCACGTTTTCTCTTCCAATTCTCCTATAGGGAAGATATATGCAGCCGTAGGGGCTAGATTGTGTGTGTTAAAAAAAAGGGAAATTCCTTGAATCTGCATATCTATTTGTGTGCTGAGAAGAGAACCTGTGTCCTTATGCTTTGTCTGTAAAAACAAAATTCTTCTTTTCAAAAACAGACAGTCGAATTCTGGGTGACAACAGTCTTAAAACAAGGGAATTGTTGCTAGTTGATATTGAACACACGAAAAATTCCTTCTTGGGTTCAGGGGAAACCAATTTCAAGCTATCCTCTGTTCCAGATTGACTGTTTGGTTGCCTAAGCATTTCCTTTTCTAAATAAAACATAAAAAGAGCACTCTCACCATGCCAGGAGGATTCATAAGGGAAAAGCCCTCGGACTCTAGCAAACTGCACGAGTAGCTTGAGGTGGTGGACCTTTTCACCCCAGCAAATTGGATATCCTTCTTTGACAAAATTTAGGGTCATGATGAGGAGATCACTTAGGAGTTTTTAATGTCCCTAAGACTACAGTCGAAAACACATGCCACAGTTAGTTTTAGGGGTTTGACCCTAGAACTCACCCCTAAGCTCATCAGTGCAGTTACTAGTCTACCATTGGGGCTCCCTTGGAGCAAAGAAGAGAGGTCATTGGGCCAAGTTGCTAAGAAAACATTCTTTCTGCCCGAGGAGCATCCTGTAGAAGACAAAAACGGAGTTAGAAGAACTAGCTTGCCTCCTCTCTAGAGTGAAGTCAGTTTCCAAATTATGAAGTACACCACATGTGAAGGGAGGTTTAACATCGTCTATGGATACCATTTTAGGTCGCTGTGTGAACTGAGGCATGGGATTGACTTGCCTCCAGCCAAGAAACTGAGCATCCCCTATTTCCTTCTTCAGTCACTAATTGAATGTGGTACAAAGTTTAATGAGGGGATCCCAGATTAGGTGGCCCATCATGGGCTCATCAAACTGTTGGTGGAAGATGCCTTACATACCTATACTATCCCCATATCTTGGGAAACCTTCGTAAATATGTCCAGGGAGGATAACATTAGAAATTTGGTTGAAAACATCACCCCATCCAGTAGCGAGGAGGGAGAGCACACTGAAGAAATTGAGAAGAACAATGATGAGAGAACATAGGACATTCAAGCAAAGGGAAAAACAGAGGAAGCACATGAAAAACAAAAAGAAATTGGCAAGATTGTTTAGCCTAAAATAGAGGAGGAAACAACAGCAAAAACACCAAGGGAAAAGAGGATGCAAAGTAGAAAAGAAAAAGCCGAGAAAGCCCAAATGAAGGCTGCCACAAACAAAGTAGGCACACAGAAAGAAAAGGGAAAGACACACACTGAGATGTCAGCAACACAGACAGAAACAATGGACACAGAGATTTCTATAGGAAGCAAGGAAAAAGAACAACAAGAGGAGAAATCACCTGAGATATTGGCAAGGGAGGTAGTAGCTGTGCTTGCTGCCTTAAGCACACCTCCAAAACAAAAAGGGAAGAGAAAGAGGCAAACCTCCATGTACTTTAAAGCAAGGAGAAGCACAAGGATCAAAGTAGGCAGATTCTAGCCACAGTCAAAGGAGCCAATTTTCATTGAGGACACAAAAAATAAACCAAAAGAAGAGTCTCCTTCAAAGATATCTATCACCTATGAACGAGGAAGCCCAAAAACCTCCACCTGGAGAGAAAGAATTAGGATGATGGACTCAAAGACAGCTCTAAGGAAAGCTGAGACATCTCTACAAGAAACTCTAGCTAAGTTAAAGGAGACTGAGAAATTGGAGGAAAAGGCAACCAAACCATCATAGGGAGAGGAAAATACCGAGGAGATACTAGAACCAAGCCCTCAGCCTAGCTTGGGCTCATACTACAACCTGCCACTCTTCTTTGCATTGGAACAAGAGAGGATTAGAACACACACATGGATGAAAAATGCCAAATCTAAGGGAATTGAGGACATATGCCACATGGAGGAGAATTTAAAAGAATTAAGAGGAGAACTGGCCATGGTAAGGCATGTAGAAAGCTGCAAAAGAGCCCAGCTTCAGGAGGAGAATGAGCTGTTGAAAAAACAGTTGCAGCTACAGGAATTCCACAAGGAAGGTAGGTTGTCCATTTTGGGAAGGCAATAACAGCAAGAAGGACCTCCAGCAGACAAGGACACAACTAAGAAATAGCAGAAGGAGGAAGAGCTACAAGCTAATGTGGAAATGCTCACAAAACTGCTGCAAGAACAGGAGTCTCAGGCGACAGAAAAGATACAAGGTTTAAAACAACAGTTGCAAGAAAAATACGTCCAGATGGCCTGCATGGCCAGCTAGGCAGTAGAAGCCTTACAATGTAGGAAACTTGCTAAGTCATATGCCTTATATCTTAAAGATAAATGGTTGCAATTTCAAATTAACACCTTAGCCCAGAGGGGCACCATTCCATTTCAGAATTACCATCAGTTTATGGATTTGTGTGACAGTAGCTCAGCAAAAGATAAGGCCAAATTATCAGAATTCTATTTACACAACTTGGCCCTTCCAAACATGAATCTGTGGGACCCCAATGTTACATTGGGAGATGTGCAATTCATGGCCATGGCCTCTTGGTTAAACCATGAGGAAAAGAGGGTAGCAGAAATTCAGAATGTTATGGACAGGGAGCTAAGAGAGCCACTCATGATCAGAGCAGAACTAGAAGATCCCTCAGCTTTAGTGTATGCCCATCAGCACCTCGCCAACAACCCCCAGGTTCTCCCAGACTACATTGAAAGACAAGCTCAGGCCATTGCTCACTTTGAGGACATGGAAAGACTGTTGGGGGATAACTGCCTTCATGCTTGCACAAGGAGATGGAACACATTGTCCCACAGTCTAAAAATAAGAGAATATGACTCCCCAATAAGGATGAGGGAGGCCTTGGCAAGAGTACCACTCTATAAACAGTCAATGCAAAATCTGCAGGCCAACTGGATCGGCCTAAAGTTCAGTCCTCCATTGCTTTTAGGACTGCTGGAAGGGGTCAAAGAAGAAGAAGAACACAGGCAATGGGAGGAAGTATAGAAAAAAGCAGGGTTTCATGACCGAGAAGAGGACATCACCTCGGAAGCTTGGGATGTTAGAGAGGTAGTCAAAGCTATCAAAGATGATGTGCTGGATTAGTTTCTCAGAGGATGAGCAACACATTTAGCAGGGGGGTGATGATGAGCCCCAAAAATGGGTAACTTATTGGGCTCATTTTGCCTATTATTCTCGATTAAATCCACCATTCTTCATAGTTTATGCATGCTTTCGAGTATATTTATGTTAATTGAATGAATGTGAATAGTCACTTGACCATGAAGTTTAATACGTGCTTATTGCAGATTTTTGGACATATTTTGGGCCAAGGTCAAGCATTATGAGCCAGTTGACAGCCAAATATGAGGGAAAAAGGCTGAGGATTAGTAGGAAGGGTGTCTCCTGCACTAAATGGCCCCTTCCTTGAGTTCTCCACCATCAGCTCAGAGTTTAGCAGCCCACCAAAGATGATTTCCAAGGGCAGCGGAGTAGCTTTTGTGAAGTGGTTGATTACTTGCAGTTTTAAGTAGCCAAGCCCCTCAAGTTAAGGAGGGTTGTTGGAGGTCCTCGTGGTGCATAAGTAGGAAGGATTCAAACCTTGGTAGTTTAGCTCTTGAGCAGTTGTTTTTCGCACTTTGGTGCTGCTCTACCTTTCAGCTCATTTTCGAGCTCTTGCTGTAAACATTTTTGTGACATGAGTATTTTTTGAGTAATGGAGATAAAATCCACTTTGCACCAGCTCTGAGTTTTCTTAGGAGGCTTTAGCTCTTGGGGTTGGGCCCAACCCAAGTGCCCAGTACCTCCTTTGTGTACTTTTATGTGTCTTTGCTGCATTCATAGAATAATTTCTATTATTTAGGTTAAGATCTTGCTTTGTTACTTAGGTTGCTTTTGATGATTAAAATAGCCTTTCATGCTTCAGGTTAATTTGACAGTTTGGTAACAAAAAAGATCTATAAAAAGGCCATCAAGCAATCCTTGATCTCACCTCTCCCTCCCTGGGACCATGAGCTGAGACCAAGGCATACTTGCTGCCACAAAAACACTGTTTTTGCCGTTCCATGAAATTGCTAGTGTTAGATTTTTAGTTAGGAAAGTTGATACCAGTTGTAGTTGCATATTTAAATCTTTTCTTGCTTAGGTTTTCATAGTTATCTTGCATGATTTCCTGTTCACAACTTGTTGTTCATCATGGTTTTGGTTTCTAGGTCAGATTAGGTCAAAAGTATATATATCTCTGATTTTTCTAGTCTTTCTTTGATTAGTTTTGAGAAATAGTGTGCAGATCACTTGTAATACATACCTGCCTATCCTTCCTTCATCACACAACCTGCTCCAACCCCAAATTCTAGATTCCTTCCCTTCATTTGCCACACTTTTTCAATTTGACCTAATTTCTACATTTTTGTGCAACATTGCTCCCTCCATCCTTGAACAAATCCAGCCATCGTCATCACTCCTTAGCCTCATTTACCAGGTCCTAGACCTCTTGACATCCTCATCCATATTCCATTTCCACTTTCCCACCGTTTTTCCTCCATCAACCCTCAAAAATTCTCTCTCGGCTCTTCCTGTAGAACATCCTGTAGAACCCCTGCAAACTTCCTGTAGAAGTTCACGTGAGCAGTTTTTTGAGATCTGATCGCTGTGAAACTCTCTGGAAGGGTGCTAGGGACCTCTTAGGCCCTCTTCTCACCTTCCCAACCTCCTACAAGTGCCTACTCCATTTCCTTTCACCAATCAACCTCTGCACAATAAAAAATAGTTAAAGCACATGCATAATAATTCTGCAAAATTACTCAAAAATACAAAAAGATGTTTTTTCCATATTTTCCTTCAGAAGTAGCTTAGTCTCATGCATTTTACCATTCCAAGATTCAATGGCATCCATTTAAGCAGCTTTCATCTCTTTTTTTGCACCAGTAGGGTTAGTCAGTAAAACTAGGGTTTGCTAGGGTTTGCCTTTCCTTTCAGCTTTCAGCTGCTTTCTACAAGTAGATTAGCCTCTCTTGAGTTAGATTTCATCCATCATAGTTAAAAGCTTCTTCTAAGAACTCATAGAAGTTGGCTTAAGCTCCTAGCGAACTTGTGTCAGCTGATCAAGTGACAACCTGCAGTAAGAGCTAGTACTTGTGCATATAGCATCGTTGCTTCCAAGTTTGTTACGAACAACCGGGTTGATAAAAGTAAAGAAGGGAGTCCCAGCAGTCACTTGTCACGAATTAAGATGGGCGAGGAACCAACAAATTTGGAGAAGGGACTACCTGATGCAAAACTCTTCCCTGTGCGTATCATAGATGAACACTTCGAGGATATAATCCATTTTCTAACAATAGGGACTGTGCCGAAGGAATACTCAGTCCAACAAAAGAAGGAATTGGTGGTGCGCGCGATGGACTTTTCTGTCATCGCGGGGCACCTATACAAAATTGGAAATGATGAGATATTGCAAAGATACATAGCTGAATTTGAACGAGGTTAGATCCTCATGGAAGCACATGGGGGTGCTACAGGAGGACACGATGTAGGACGCACGACTGCATAGAAGACGCTCTGTGCCGGGTTATGGTGGTGAACCCTGCACCAGGATTCGAAAGCGCACTGTAGGGCCCGCGACATCTGTCAAAGGACTGGAAAACCATCACGAAGGGACGAGATGCCACTAAATCCACAAATGACACTACAACCATTCGAGAAATGGGAAATCGAATTTGTGGGACTGACCAAACCTCCTGGAAAGACGGGTGTGCGCTACATCATCACCACAATGGAGTACCTAAAACGATGGGCGGAAGCGCAGCTGGTCAAGGACTAAATGGCCGCTACGGTTGCAAAGTTTTTGTTCGAAAACGTGTTGACAAAATTTGGTTGTTCAAAAATCCTAATGAGTGACTGCAGAACACATTTCCTGAATGAAACCATCAGCGTGCTCACAGAAGAGTTCCAGGTGTATCATTAGCAAAGTACACTGTACCACCCGCAAGCTAGTGGGACAGTCGAGGCATTCAACAAAATACTGGAGACTGTGCTGATCAAAGTATGTAACACGCAGCGAAATGATTGGGACCTGCGCGTACTTGCCGTATTATGGGCGTACAGAACAACGTGCAAGAAATTGATGGGACATACACCTTTTCGGTTATTCTATGGCACGAAAGCTGTCATGCCAATGGAATACATCATACCTAGTATGCGAATAGCAGTTCTCACAGGTATGACAGATCGCGAAGCCCTGAAAGAAAGGCTCGCACAATTAGAAGAACTCGAGGAAGAATGGTTTCTGGCTGGATTTCATCAACAGGTACAAAAACAACGAGAAAAGGCCTAGCATGATCGCCATATCAAGTTGCGCACCTTCAAGGTAAACGACTTAGTATTGCTGTACGACAATAAGTTTGAAAAATTCCTAGGAAAATTTAGAATGCACTGGCTGGGACCATACGTGGTTAAGGAAGTCATAGACAGAGGCACCATCCAGTTAGTTAAACTAAATGGAGAACCCTTCCTAGGCAAGGTAAACGACAATCGCTTGAAGCCCTACATGGGTGGGTCTACTATCTGACTAACCGGCCGAAGAACAGTCTTCACGACCCGAGGAAGTGGACCAGGGAGTAGGACTATAAAAACATGCAACAGATGTTGGTACTGAGGTAAGGACATAATTCAACCACAGATGATTCTGAAGCAAGAATACAACAAACTGCAGAGCAATGTGCTGCGGGCCTTCGAGTAGTATAGGACCAGTTGGAGAGGCTCCGTGTCAAGATCACCACACTAGCAGAGTGACTAGGGACGAGTCATGATGATTGTGTTGGGGGCCTGTTGGGCATGGAGTCCCCCCCACAACATGTTTTGGGGCTCAAAACCCAAGATTTGGTCAAAAGTTTTGTAAGACTCTGCGAATTGCGAGCGCAGAGTGCGAAGTATAGGATGAGTCATAGGGATGTTCGCCCTAATTTATTGTAATGTAATGTAAAGTCATGTCAGCCTACCCATGGTCTGCAGACCATGGGAGTGTATAAATAGAGCGAGGTTCTAAGTGTAAAGATGGCGATTTTTAGAGAGAAGAATAGGAATGGTGCAAACATAGAAGAAGTGTCTAAGTGTATTGGGTCGTAGTGGTAGGAAGAGGCTCTGCATCTGAGTGTGTAGAGGCCTAGTAGAGCCCGTAGCTGAGTGCACGGGGCCCTATTCCTATTTAATAAAGAGAAGTTAATTCCTATTTCTGTTTATCTGCTATGCATTGTCTTCTTTACATTTATATTGGTTTATTTATCACGCGCACTGATATGATTGTTGAATATGCTGTAATAATCATTAATCTTACACACACAAGTTAAGAAATTGGGTAATAATAGATTAAATAGCAAGGAACTTGGGTATTATATGGGTTGCGCCTTGAGTAGGGCTGCGTGGAAGCAGCATCATAGGTTGCGAAGGAATAACAAGTGTGTGTAGCGATGAGTGTGTAGGGCCAAACAATGGACCTCCAAAAGCCCATCAAACATCCCCAGGGTGCGGAAACTTGGTTCTAGCACCCTCCCATACTACTTCAGGTGAGACCTCAGTCTGCACTCCATGGACTGTTGCCAAAAGGGCCAGTAGTACTAAGATTTTCTTGGCTAAATCATCTCTGAACCTGAGTCAGGCCCATACAAGCCAACAAATATTCTATAGAATGTATCTGTTGTGGGTAGACCCATTATTGGGCTAGAGGAATTTGTTTGTGTCTGCACTTATAATTTTACTTCATCATGAATTGGCGACTCCGTTGGGGATCCTAATCCTTTTTTTTGTCTTGGATTTCATGATTTCATGAGAACTTTTCTAGTTCCACATTTTCCCTTTATTTCTGTTTCTTTTCTCCTACTTACTGGTCTGAGTCTAAAATCATAGTAGTAGATTTGGTCCCTGTTTCAATTTTTTTTCCTTAGCTCCCTCGATCAGCGTGCTTAATTCGCTAACAGTCGCATAGATCAACGCGAGTTGCTGAGAAACAGTTGCGCCGACTAGCCTCTGACACTTGTTATCAGTCAGGTAGTTGTGCTGATGCCTGTAAGTGGAGATTAGGGTTTGACCCCAATCTTGTGCAGTGTGTTCTGCTCTTGTGGTTTTGACCCTGTAAGCCTTTTGGAACATTTTATCCCTGATTAGAAAGCTACTTTTCATTTGGTTTTGTTTTCTTGTTGGCTTATCATCTTTTTGCTTGATTGATTGAGTCATTGAGTGGCTAGCGACACTAGGGAATCTAGTTGGTCGTCCATTCAGCATTTTGTGAACTCACTAAGTCAGGTTGTAGGTGTGCTTACTCTTTGCATTTTGTTTTGGTCCTTTTTATGGCTTTGACCTCTTTTTGCACAAGTTTGAAAAGTTTTCGTTTGCTTGCCTAAACGTTTCTTTTCCGGCATGGATTACATTGCTTGTCTTGTGTTTGGTAAAGTCGGTGTTTCATTGATTTGAATGAACTTCTCTTCTCATGTTTTCATCTGCTTGGAGAGCTTATTGTCTCAGAATTTTTTTTCATTGAAAGATTATATGTGAAAAATTTGTTTCGTTGCTTCATGAAAAAGTATGAAATTCTAGCTTGTTACATCATTGTGCTACAATAATTTGCATCATTAAAAGACTAGGATTGCATCGGTATTTGAAAAAGGAAGAGAACGTGTTTTCTTTTGAAAGGACTAATAGATAAGTGTTTGTCAGGAAATTAGAAATTGGAATGCATTTTTCAGTAGTTGATTTTTATGAAAAAGTAAGGTAGTGAAAGATCATTTCATTTTTAGTTGCTTGATTATTTGCATTTGATTGAGTAGTTTCTACCCTCTCTAGTGTGGGAATTTCATCGAATTGAAAGGGTCTTGTCTCATTTAGTTTCATTTAAGGTCTTTCGAGTAGCATCGCTAAGACTTGAAAACTGAAAAATAACTCAAGATCAACTTTAAAATGAATTCAATTAACTTAAGGCGCATTTGACATTAATGATCATATCTAGAAGGTCTAGGCTAGAGATATGTTCCGACATCTTTAAACCTAGCAACTGCCGTTAGCTTCAGCATTAGACAACGCTAGTACGGATTTGTGCTCCTCGTACTATCAAGTATATAATGGGAGACCCCACTAGGCTGTAATCCTTTTATCCTTAGGAAGCCGAGTCGGCTGCCTTGCAAACATGATACACCGAACACAACATTTGGAGAGATTTCATGCTCGTACTTCTTGGTTCGATAGGAGGTATTCTACAGTTCACGCTTTCCTGGTAATCCTATTTACCTAGGTCATCCAGATCAGTTATTTGATATTTTTGACTCATTAAACTTAAAAGATCATTCGAGCACTTGTCCTTTTGAGGTCGTTTCCAATCGAAAGTGATAGAGTCATCTTTGTTTCTTTCTCGACTCTTAAAAAAAGAAAGAGAATCGGTATTTTATGCATCTTAATAATTGATTGCCCACGATACAAAACACCTTGTTAGTATTTTTTGATACCAAATCACGAGTTTCATTAAAAAGAACATTTTAAAACCTTGAAGTTATTTGTTCTATCGACTAAGATAAGGTCATCGTGGGTGAACCATCTGGTTCACCCAATTCCTCTTCCTCTCCTCCATCTGAAATATTGTTTGAGGATCCATTTCCTGAGTTACCAAAGTCACTAGAGGACCAACATGTTGAACTCGCAATTGTTTTGAGTGTTTAATCGTTGTCATCTTGTCCTCCGCCTACTTTTGGTACTAGGTCATTTGCTGATCTTGACCCGGAATCTCCGGACAATCCCGTTCAAACTCCAAAGAACTCGCCAACCACTGACGGTCATCTTGGATTGGTTATCTACCCTCTGAACCCGCTGTTTGACCCTGTTGTGATATCACCGCAACGTCCTTATAGTCCGTACGACCATCTGGTGTTCGTTTGGAACTATCCCCTCGTACTCGTTCAACCATTCATCGTCATTTGTTTTTAAACATGGAACCCGTAGGTGATGATTCAGTCACATCTCCGGATGAGTTCGAAGTTTCTATTCCACACAATGTTGAGGGGGGAGAATTGCAATTGCAGTTTCCTCCTGAGGGTTTCCATTTTTCTGATGGTATTCCCGCTAGTTTTCCACCCAACTATGTGTCTTTAGCGCAGTTGGTTTCAAGTACAACTAGTGCCTCATCACTTTACCATAATCCTGTATGGGCATCTGGTGCCGAGCCTATGTCAGGTCCATTCATTATGAACATGACTTCCCAACAGGCTGTTACTTCAGTCCCGATGCAACCCACCATTCCGAATACCCTTGTATCATCAATCCCAGTCACCATCAGGCACAACTGATAGTCTCAAAGATTGTATCTATCAGTTCCTTCGTCGCGCTCGTTAGTGGCTAGATTGTGCCATTGCCTAGGGGGAAAAACCTGAATGTTTCTATGGTGTAAGGTTCCACTAATGTGAGTGGCTCACAAGCTCACATGCTTGGTATATACCAACCTTCTTTTGGTATTATTTATAACCCTATTAATCCTACTGGGTCAAGCAATTTCTAGTACCAACAAGTTCAGAATCCCATTGGTCCATCTGGATCCAGCAATGTTCAGTATCAGCAGCCCTATGGGGCTCAGGTCCACTACCAAAATCCTTACGTTCCATATGGTTCTCAAGGAATGGTTAATCAACCTTACACCCTCCAAATTGGGCAGTACATCTAGCCTGGCTATGGTTAGATTCGGTGCGGCAATTTCTCGGGCACTGTTCAAGTACCCTTGCAATAGCAAGGACAACCTCTACAACAACAAGGGTAGCCTTTGTTACCGCAAGGGAAACCTTTGTTACAGCAAGGGCTCTCCGCGCAACAACAAGGAAAAATTATCCCACAGTAAGGTCAACTGTAACAATCGCAAGGTCAATCCTTACAATAATTGCAACAATCGTGCAACAACAGATGCAATATGCTCCGCACACATCTCAACCCATGTCCTTGCAGGGCCAACCTCTGCAACCCTAGGGACAAGTTTTGCAACTGCAAGGTCAACCCTTGCAACAACAAAACCAACCAGGGCAACAAAAACCCTTGTATACATATCAACAAGGTCAACCCTTGCATGGGCAGGGTCAGGGTCAAGTCTTGCAGCAGCAGGCTCAAAATCCTCATGTCCTAGGTTAACAAGTTTAGAATCTTTCCGTCCAAGGTCATCAGGTACAAAATCCCTATGTCCAAGGGCAACAAGTGTATCAACCTTATGCCTAAGGACTGCAAGTTCAAAACCCTCTTGTTAAGCGACAACAAGTTCATCAGCTGTATGTTCAAGGACAATAGGTCCCATATCCATATGTCCAAGGTCAACAGGCTCAACAACCTTTTAACCTGTATGTTGCTTATTGGCAACCTATGGCTAGATAGTTCCAAGGTATTCAAGGTCAAAATCCTCCCTATGGTCAAGGTAATCCACAATGGGGGCGACCTCAGATGCCATATGGCCAAAATCCCCCACTGTGGGGTCAAAATCCTTACCTGCAGGGATGGGCTCCTCCCTATGGGTCCACTTATTGACCTCCCATGCCTTTCGATACCCAATTGCCTTTCTTCGCTACACTCAAGTTTCCAGATGTATCGCGCCTTACAGATGATCTGATCCTTCATTCACCGTACTGGCCTCCGATGTCGTCTCAGATACCAAGTGCTTACCCAAAGTTCGATGGGATGACATATCACGTTTAGTGCTCGTCGAACTCATACGTGGACGATTCCATTCGTCTCTGTCTTTTCCAACGAACCCTCATGGGTGCTACAGTGAAATGGTACATCGAGCTACCTCGAAGTACCTACCATGACTTTTACTCGTTAGCCATGGCTTTCCTCACGCATTTTCAGTTTCCGGTTTGCTATGAAACTGACACCTATTTGCTCACATCGCTTAAGAAAGATACTGCGACGCACATCTCTGATCACATCCATGAATGGAGACGTAAACGTCACCTGATAAAATCCAAGATTTCTGATCAATTGCTCACTGAATGGTTTACCAAATCATTCGTGGCCCCAATTGATCGCGATATAGCTATGGGTGGATGTGTCATTGAAGATAAGGTCATCACATGTGTAGAAATTTCCCACCTGTAGATCACCTGATAATGCAATATACTAAAGCAAAATACTTGATCTACTTCTACAATCAATTCAGTGGAAGCTTAATCAATTTGAGCAACATCAATAAGAACACATATAACTAATATGGAGAAATCAATCACACATAACACACAAGATATAACCAAGGGAAAGCACCAGCCTAAAACCCCATCTCTGTCTTATCATACAAGTGGAAATATAACCAGTATTACAAAAAGAATCAGCTCAAAAGCTATCCTACTCTCTCTACAATACCTCTGCTACTCATAGATAGTCAAAGGCCTCTATCCAACCTCTGGTATGCTCTCCAAGCCTCCTATTTCTTTGCGCAATTCTGATTGGGGTCTAGTGTAGCCACTTGTGTGAATTGGCCTCTTCACACACTCACTAACCTCTGATCTAACTACACAGTCCTGAAGGAGATAAATCCTCATCATGGATGAGATTCCTTTATAGGAAAATATTCATCCAACTGATAGTACATTGTCCCTTCTATGATCTCAACTAGGTATCAGTCTGAACTGACATGCATGAGTTATTCATGAGAGAATCTTCAGTTATCTGAAGTGCAACAGTTATATGCTAGCATGCATTAACTAACTAAACTTACTTAATTTAAACAAACTGTTTAAATCAAATATAATTGGACTTGACTCAATTAAATGAGCCAACTAATTACTACTCAAATTAGAACTCATCCTTATCTCTTTAACTGATGGATAAATTCCTCAATTAATAGAGAAACTATTGCATGTCCTCACATAGACTTCATGTTTGATTTTTCACAACTAATTAACTCATGGAGAATTAATTAATTTATTTTTAAATAGCTGCTAAGATCAAATTCGAATTTTGATTCCTATTTTTAGTCCAGGGACTAACTAAAACAGGAATCCATCCTGAACTGCTAAAAATAGAATGCTATTTTTAGCACTTCGATTTTTCATTCCTTGTTGCCCAATCCAACACTGGTACCCAAATTGCTATTTTTAGCACTTATATTTTTAGCATTTTTTGTTTCCATTTTCAACACTCCCTCTCAATAAGAAAGGCTTCAACTTGAACTCGATCCTGTACCTATGGAATGTTCTGCATGCAACACTCCTACCAAGTGTGGTTGCTCCAACAACTTTCGGAACAAAAAAAACTACCAACTGACCTCTTTGTTGGGCTAGAAATATACTCTGATGCTGAAGATCTACCTGCTATTGACAAGTGCTCCCCTCTTTGAACTTTGAGCTACTGAAACACTCCATGCATCTCGCACCGTTGCACACCTCTCTGTGCCATCCTGCATTGGTGCAACACTCCTATGCCTCTCGCATTGCTGCAGCCTACTAGCTCTACACTATCCTGGGACTCGTGCACTGTAGCTCTTTTTGCCGCTCCATCCGCATCTGTCTCTACCCAATCAGCCAGTCCTGCTACTCCTCGTTGGGGCTCCCGTAGCAAATTTGAATCAAAGAGGTTGGGTACCTCAAGGATCCTGCCCCCATATCAGCCTCTGTGGAACGATCACTCCACATCGCCCCACCTCCTACCTAGAGGTATGGCTGTATGTGATCCCTCTACCCACCTGGCTCGAAGTTTCCCCCTATTGGAGGTCTCTACATGAGTAGATGTCTCTACTTGATCTCCTCTCACCTTCCCCTGTTGTGGCTGCTCCACAACCTCCTGAAGTTGCTGCACCAATCGTTGCTCCTCCACAATCGTCTGAGACTTCTTCTGTCACTGCATGTTGAGAGGTAATATACTCTCCCTCTCAACCACCAAGTCTCCATCAGTTGCCTTACTACTCAAGGCTTTGCATGCACCTTGAACCTGAAGAGCATACATGTTCTTGACCCGTGAACCAATTTGCTTCACCTGTCTAGTGATGGTGTGTCTAAGGAAAACCTTTCCCTTACTGAAGACTACATCATAGCCTCTATCTTCCAGCACTACGATCGACATCAAGTTTCTCTTTAGTCCTGGTACATACTTGACATTGGTCAAGGTAATTCGAGCTCCATGCTCCCTCTGAAAAATAACCGTGCCTACACCTGAGACACTATACTTTTCATCATTACCCATCGCAATGAGTATCGGGAGATCTTTCTCCTCCAAAGTACTGAACAAACTCTTATCGCCGGTCATGTGGAAAGAAGCTTCACTGTCAAGAAACCAACCACTTCCCACTGTGGATGAAACCATGCACACAAAGAGTGTGAAATCCAACTCGAACTGTGAAGCAAGTGCCTCACCTTCTGATCCTTCCCCAGATCCCTTCTTGGATTTCCTCTATGGACAATTTGTAGCAAAATGGCCCACCTCATGACAACGAAAGCATCGCACTTTCGATTTGTCAAACTTCTTCCCACCATGGGAAGATCTCGAATTGGAAAGAGAATCCTTCTCCTTCCCCTTCTTTGCCTTACTCGCTAAGGCGCAGTTTTCTTCGTCCTCCATGGATGAAGAACCATCTTTGGTGCTTCTTTTTATCTCCTCCTACATCAAATCTGACCAAAGTTGTTCCCAATCTGATAGTTTCTCTCTTCCGTGGTAGCTATGCCAGCTCTTAGGAAGACCGAGGAGTGAAAGACTCACCATGTCATCATCAGCTGTCGTGATCCCTACACTTCCAAGCTCATCCTTGCATGAGGTGAGCTTGTTCAGATACATAGAGATCGTGTTGCCCTTTTCACACTTGATCTTTCGAAGGTTTTCCTTTAGTGTCAGCTTCCTCTGATCACTGCTATTCTGATATAGATCTTTCAATGTTTTGCACACTAAAAAATGGCGTCTCCTTCCGAGGGAGACTCGAGACTATGTGATCTCGAACTCCCTCCAGAAGGATTCTCCTTGCTCTAGCCACACATTTCTTCCATTCAGCCAATTCAACAGCACTAGTCAGCTTGGGAACTTCTTGATCAATGAAGTCCTTTAGACCGTTATCCTCTAGTACTGCTTCCATACGATCCTTCCAGGCTATATAATTCAAACTTCCATCAAGGGCATATTCGAGTCTCAAACCATTGAACACCATAGGTGAAATAGAGATGTGATAAGAACTTGATTTCTATATTCAGAAATCACAAACTTCAACTTCTCCCTTCTTGTATATTGTTCTTCCTTGATCACCTGTGATCTGATACCATGTAGAAATTTCCCACCTGTAGATCACCTAATAATGCAATATATTAAAGCAAAATACTTGATCTACTTCTACAATCAATTCAGCGGAAGCTTAATCAATTTGAGAAACATCAATAAGAACACATATAACTAATATGGAGAAATCAATCACACATAACACAGAGGATATAACCAGGGGAAAGCACCAGCCTAAAACCTCATCTCTGTATTATCATACAAGTGGAAATATAACCAGTATTACAAAAAGAATCAGCTCAAAAGCTATCCTGCTCTCTCTGTAATACCTCTGCTGCTCATAGATAGTCAAATCCCTCTATCCAACCTCCGGTCTTCCCTCCAAGCCTCCTATTTCATTGCGCAATTTTGATTGGGGTCCAGTGCAGCCACTTGTGTGAATTGGCCTCTTCACACACTCACTAACCTCTAATCCAACTATGCAGTCCCGAAGGAGATAAATCTTCATCATGGATGAGCTTCCTTTATAGGAAAAATATTCATCTAACTGATAGTACACTGTCCCTTCACTGATCTCAACTGGGTCTCTATCTGAACTGACATGCATAAGTTATTCATGAGAGAATCTTCAATTATCTAAAGTGAAACAGTTATATGCTAGCATGCATTAACTAACTGAACTTACTTAATTTAAACAAATTGTTTAAATCAAATATAACTGGAATTGATTCAGTTAACTGAGCCAACTAATTACTACTCAAATTAGAACTCATCCTTATCTCTTTAACTGATGGATAAATTCCTCAAATAATAGAGAAAGTGTTGCATGTCCTCCCATAGACTTCATGTTGGGTTGTGTTATATTCTTTCCACGACTAGCCCACGTAGTTAACCAGGGGGTTAGTGGGGGGGTCACAGGGGGTTTGAGGGGTACATGTATAAATATGTATTGTAACATTGAAAGGAATATAATGAAAAATCAAGCTGGTAGTCCCGGTTTTGGGATCCAGGGGAAAATCTCCATGTATATGTGTTTTAGGTGTTATGCTTTCACATTGTTTATTTTCTATGTTTTAGAATTCATATGCAAGTAATTTCTGGACGGGGTTAAAACCTACATTTGGTATTAGAGCTATTTTGGCTTCAAGGGGACGTCTTTGTTGCTAAGGGGTTTCACTTGGGCCTGTGGTAGACCCTGTTCAGTGGGAGATCTACGAGATCGATTCTGGTGGTGAAAGAAGATGGCGAGCAGTGGAAAGATAGAGATCGAGAAATTTAATGGTCAGAGTTTTGAGTTGTGGAAACTCAAGACGGAGGATCTGTTCGTGGATAAAGATCAGTGGATCGCGGTAGATCCGGGTACTAAACCAATGGGAGTGTCCGATGAAGAATGGAAGAAGTTGGATCGGAAGGCAAAGAGCAGAATACGATTGTGTGTCTCAGATTCAGTATTGCTGAATGTATTAGGGGAAGCTACGTCGAAGGCTTTGTGGGACAAGTTAGGGAATTTGTACCAATCTAAGTCTTTGGTGAATAAACTATTGCTGCGGAAAAAGCTGTAAAACCTGAGGATGAAAGATGGAGAATCGGTGACAGAGCATTTGAATGCATTTAATACTGTGGTAAGTTAGTTAGCATCTGTTGATATTAAAATTTTAGATGAAGATAAGTGCATCAGTTTTTTGTGTTCTCTACCAGATTCGTGGGATAGTTTGGTTATTGCAATAGATAGTAATGCAACTGCCTTGAAGTTTGATGAAATAGTCTCATCTTTGCTGACGGAGGAGATGAGACAGAAAAATACGAAGATCCAAAATGGTGATGCCTTGTCTATACGAGGACGGTCCCAGAATAGAAACAAAAATAAGTCATCAAGTGGGAGATTTGAATCTAGAGGGAGATCTAAATCTCCAGGAAAACCTATAAAGGTGGTGTGCTGGAAATGCGGAAAGGAAGGGCACTACAAAAGAGACTGTAAATCTAAAGCTCTTGATAAAGGAAAGGATCTGATGATGCTTCTTCTGTAGAGGCGAAAACCACCTCAGATGAAGGTGGGCATGTGTACTTGGCTTCTTCAAGTACACATGTAGATCACGAGGCATGGTTCATTGACTCAGGTGCATCCTTTCACTTCACTCCCCATAGAGAGTGGTTCTGTGAGTATGAGAAATATGATGGTGGTGATGTCTTCTTGGGGGATGATAGGAAGGATAGAATCATTGGTCGTGGAAAAGTAAAGTTGAAGTTACAAGGTGGAAGGGTTAGAACACTTCCGGGTGTTCTGCATATTCCTGCATTGGCCAGAAATCTGATTTCTGTAAGCAAGTTGGATGATGCAGGTGTAAAAACAGTGTTTGAGAAGGATACCTGCAAGATGGTTCGGGGAGCACTGGTATTGATGCAGGGAGTTCGGATTGGAACTTTGTACAAGCTGCAAGGTAGCACTGTTGTTGATGGGTGCAACAGTTCTGTGGTTCCTAAAAGTGGAGCAGAAAATCTAGTGGTCTCTGGAGAGAAGACCATGTTGTGGCATCAAAGGCTTGGACATATTGGAGAGAAGGACCTTCGAATACTTCATGGTAAAGGTATGGTAGAAGGTATGAGTAATAGCTCTCTGGATTTTGATTTCTGTGAAAATTGTGTATACGGGAAGCAGAATCAGGTGAGTTTCCCCTCTGGTGGTAAGAGGGCGAAACATATATTAGAGCTTGTGCATAGTGATGTGTTTGGACCTGTGAAGGTTCCATCACTGGGTAAGTCTGTGTACTATGTATCATTTATAGATGACTTCTCAAGGAATACATGGATATATTTCCTTAAGAATAAATCTGAAGTCTTTGACAGGTTTAAGGAATTTAAGACTGTCGTGGAAAATCAAACAGAGAAGAAGATAAAGGTGCTGAGGACAGATAATGGTGGAGAGTTTTGCAGCAAGGAATTTGAAGAATTTTGTAAGAAGTGTGGTATAGCACGGCAGAAGACTACTTCATATACACCTCAGTAAAATGGAGTTTCAGAAAGAATGAACAAGACGTTGATGGAAAGGGCACGAAGCATGCTTAGTGGTGCCGAGTTAGGATAGGAATTCTAGGCAGAGGTGGTGGATACTGCATGTTACCTGGTCAACGGTCACCTTTATCAGCGTTGGAGGATAAGATTCCACAATAGGTATGGACTAGTAAGAAACCCTCTCTTTCACATCTGAGGGTATTTGGATGTGATGCATATGTACATGTTCCAAAGGAGAAAAGAACCAAGTTGGATAGTAAATATGAAAAGTGCATCTTTAATGGGTATAAGGATGGTTTAAAGGGTTATAAGCTTTGGAACCCAGTAACAAGGAAGGTTGTGTACAACCGAGATGTGGTGTTCAGAGAGGCGAAATATGTTATTAAACATGAAGTCCAACCAAAGGAACCTGAGAAGATAGAGTTTGAGCTAAAGGAGGAAGAATCAGACTCTACAACAGAGGAGCAATCAGAAGATGAAGAGCCATAAACTTCGGGTCTGAGAAGATCAGTTCGAGAAAGAAGCAGCCAGAAAGGTATAGTCCATCTGCATTCTGTTCAATTTTTTCTTTATCTATTACTGACGATGATCCCAGAACTATGAAGGAAGCAGTAGATTCAGAGGATGGAAAACTCTGGAAGGAGGCCATGGTTGATGAAATGGAATATTTGCACAAAAATGAGGTTTGGGATCTGGTGGAGTTGCCGGCCGGAAGGAAACCCATTGGCAACAAATGGGTGTTCAAGAAGAAGACAAATGCAGAAGGAAAACTGGAGAAATACAAAGCTTGGTTGGTAGCAAAAGGTTATTCCCAGGTGTCGGGAATTGATTTTGGTGATATTTTTTCTCCTACTGCCAAGGTAACCTCTATTAGATTACTTTTATCTGTTGCTGCTGCTTTTGATTTTGAGGTAGAACAGATGGATGTGGAGACAACATTTCTTCACGGGATCTAGAAGAGGAAATCTACATGAAGCAACCTGAAGGCTTTGCGATGAAGGGTAAGAAAGAACTGTATGCAAGTTAAAGAAGTCTATGTATGGGTTAAAATAGTCACCAAGGATGTGGTATCAGAAATTTGGTACATTTATACGGGGACTTGGCTTCACCAGAAGTAAAGCAGATCACTGTGTGTATTTTAAATTAATTGGTGACCGTGTTATTTATCTGGTCTTGTATGTGGATGATATGTTGTTGGTTGGAAATGACAAAGAAATTATCCAGGATTTGAAGACCCATTTGTCCTCCAAATTTGACATGAAAGATCTTGGTGCTGCAAACTATATTTTGGACATGGAAATTAAAAGAGATCTGTCAAAGAGGAAGCTCTGGTTAAACCAGAGGAAGTATGTCGAGACAATATTCCAAAGGTTTAATATGCAGGATAGTAAACCGGTGAGGGTTCCTATTCCTGTAGGTGTGAGGTTATCTGCTTAACAGTGTCCCAAGACACAAGAAGAGGAAGAGGACATGTCCCGTGTTCCATATGAAAGTGTAGTTGGTAGCCTGATGTATGCAATGGTATGTACTAGACCAGACATTGCACATGCAGTGGGAGTAGTGAGAAGGTTTATGTTAAGACCAGGGAAGGAGCATTGGACAACAGTGAAGCGGGTTTTCAGGTATTTGCGTGGCACCAGTGATTATGATTTGTGCTACTAAGGAAGACTAGGATTGGACAGTGTGTTGGATATTCATGGCTTTGTTGATGCAGATTGGGCTAGAGATCTGGATCAGAAAAGATCTACAACTGGGTACGTGTTTAACCTATTTGGAGGTGCAATCAGTTGGATGAGTAAGAAACAATATATAGTGGCACTATTAACTACAGAGGCATAATACATGGTAGCCACTCATGCAAGCAAGGAAGCAGTTTGGTTGCAGAGATTGTGTTCAAGTATGGGGTTAGTACAAGAAGCTATAAGGATAGATTGTGACAGGAAAAGCGTAATTTTCTTGGCAAAGAATCCTGCATATCATTCAAAGACAAAGCACATTGATGTTTAGTATCACTTTGTGAGGGATATGATAGAAGACAAAAAGGTGTTGTTGGTAAAGGTGGACACTTTGAAGAATACTGCAGATGCATTGACAAAATCTGTGAGCTCTAAGAAGTTCTCTTGGTGTAGAGAAACAATGGGCATTGTAGGGTTGGATAAATGACTAAGCTCTCTTGTGGCCCCCTGTGGAAAGAAAACAAAAAGTGGGAGAATGTTGGGTTGTGTTATATTCTTTCCACGACTAGCCCACGTAGTTAATTGGGGGGTTAGAGGGGGGTCACAGGGGGTTTGAGGGGTACCCGTAACCCCACTTTATGGGGTCTGGGGTAGCACCCTAGAAAATTTTGGTTTTGGACCCTATGTTAGGTTGGGAGGACCCGCCTATGGTTTTGTGCATGATTTTCGCACATGATTTTGGACACGATGGTTTTCGGTACATGGTTTTGGATGTGATGGTTTTTCGGTCCATGGTATTGGATGCTTCAGCATGTATAAATATGTATTGTAACATTGAAAGGAATATAATGAAAAATCAAGTTGGTAGTCCCGGTTTTTGGATCCAGGAGAAAATCTCTGTGTATATGTGTTTTATGTGTTATGCTCTCGCATTGTTTATTTTCTGTGTTTTAGAATTCATATGCAGGTAATTTCTATACGGGGTTAAAACTTACACTTCATGTTTGATTTTTCACAACTAATTAACTCATGGAGAATCAATTAATTTATTTTCAAACAACTGTTAAGATCAAATTGAATTTTACTTCCTATTTTTAGTCCAGGGACTGACTAAAATAGGAATCCATCCTGAATTTCTAAGAATTGAATGCTATTTTTAGCACTTCCGCTTTTCATTCCCTGCTGCCCAATCCAACACTGGTACCCAAACTACTATTTTTAGCATTTCTTGTTTCCATTTTCAACAGCACGTGCCCAGTACTTGGATCTAGTTTACTCTCAGTCTAGCACTTTATACGAGTTATTACCCAATGCTCTGCAGCCATCATTCGATCCCGTAGCATCAAAGTCACCAGTTGTTCCTCTCGTTGATGGAGTTATTGATTCAGTATCCCAGACCCTTACTAAAACTTCTTCCAAATAGAAGTCGGTCTCAAATGTTGTACCTAATAGTTCATCTCAGAATCCACCTAGCCCTGGTAAAACCTCAGAGGTCCATGCTGTCTAGTCTACCGCAGCGGACAAATCCTCAAAAGGAAAAAAAAGGCAAAGGCAAAGCTAAAGTCGATGCCTCGAAACAGGGTCCTCCCAAATCCTCTGTTGGTGAATCTTCGCAACGAAAACCTAAGTATCCCTGCCTCATTTGCATAGAAAATCACTACACTAGGGATTGTCCCCGACAATTCGAAGTTAGTTGCCTGCTCAAAGGGACCCCTACTGTCCTCAAAGAGCTGTTTCCATCTCAGCAGACCCAAATGGTAGACCAACCCAATCTGCTTCCTCCGGATCTCAAGTGTTCATGATGAGTATGCCTATTAATGTGGCGACCCGATCGAAAGACTATCAAACTCCTGCTTCGATAGCTGGGAAAGAGAAAGAAGCTGCACCTTCTTCTTCTACCCCGAGTTCTAGCACTCTGCATATTGAGCGCCCTAACCCTGATTCCGCCATGCAGCTACCCTCTCAAGGTGTACTACGAAAATCCTCGTATAATCCCAATGCCCAAGCTGCTCATCACTAAAATATTGTTGAGGATTTGGCTAAGGTGCCGTCAGCCATGTTAGCTCTTGAGGTACTCTAAATTTTCCCATCGCAACGGAAATCTTTGCTGTCAGCTATCGGGGGCATCGATCCCACCGATTCCAATTTGATATGTTTTGATCTAGAGAACCATGTTCCACATCTCCCTCATCATATTTCCTTTCTTATCAAGGTAATCATCAATGAGAAGACCATCCACTGAACTATCATTAATGAAGGTGCTTCCACCTGCATCATGTCAACTGCATGTTGGAAGGTTATTGGTTCCCCTGCACTGAACCAATCTCCGAACACTTTGGAAGCTTTTGATGGGAACGATTCACGACCCTTCGGTGTCTTACCTAACCTTGCCATAAACCTGGAAGGCAAGAAAATGCAAGTCGAAGTAGAAATTGTTGACGCAAATCTCAATTATAATCTTCTACTCGGCTGAAGTTGGACTCATGCCATGCATGCCATGGCCTCCTCTTTACTTCGTGTGATCTGTTTTCCCCATCAAGGGAATATTTTCACCATTGACCAACTGTATTTATTTACCTCTTCCTCCTCGGATGGCAATGTTCTGTACATCAAGCACACTGGTGCTCCCTATGAGAGTGTGGGGGCAGGTCTCTTCAAAGATTCTGCCTTACTGGGAATTTTTCCACTCCCACCTCCTCATTTTTCCTTTGTCAACATGATCTTGGTCAAATCTGATCCCTGGGTCATACCTGAACCAGATCTTGTTGATACTTGGGGTGAGGTTATGCCACTTAGTCTCGCCGAATTCAATTCCATGGAAATTGTTTCGGCTTCGAAATCTGCATCCTCTAATTCTTCTATGTCGAAGACCTCTTTTGATACGTACTCTCAATCCCCATGTCTTGGCACTTTGGAATCACTTGATCCCTTAGCCGAGACCTCCCTTGACGATGAAGGTATCATGGAAATCATGTCTCTCGAGGAACCACCATGGATCGATACTCATCATTGCTCCTCATTCCTTCCTCATCTGGCGGTCATGTCTATGTGTCTTGAGACATTTTCTTCTCAGCTGCTTATTGACGTGTCAGTTTATCTTGACATGGTCAAGATCTTTCAACTGAGGGCTCCTTTATCCCTTTGTGGATTCAGGATTTTTCACCTTCCCCGAGTTTTCACCGATTGTCGTCTGACTCGTAACCCTACCTCACCCAGGGGGCATGGGGGCAAAGCCTTCTTTGAGTTCTACTCTATTATTTGGCTGAGTCAATGCTTACTCGTCATGTCAACGGTAAAACTCTAGTATTCATTCTTGTTGATTGAGTACCCAAGTCCCAGTATCGACTCTCTCAAGAAGTACTATGCTTAGGTCATCTTGCATGGTTACTTGTGTACAGTAGTGTGTGATTCATTTTTGTACAGTGTGGTTCTGTGTGATAGTTTTCAAACAAATTTCCTGCTTACTATGTTTTTCTTGCTTTGCAGATGTCTCCGATTCCTCACGTTGGTTTCACTGATGGTGCTTGCCATAATACTCGGAACCTATCATTCGAGGCATGGGCTATTTATGACCCTAATGGTGAGTTGATTGACCTTCAAGGTATCTGTCTAGGTCGCACAACCAACAACATTGCTGAATACAATACGGTCATCAAAATGTTGTCAGAAGCCATCGCTCTGGGCATCAGAGAATTGGTTGTCAACCTGGATTCAAAGCTTATCACCCTTCAACTCAACAAGAAATATTCCATTAGGAACCCTCAAATATTGAGAATGTATCTCCGTATCTGTCTATTGGAAAGGCATTTTGATTATATTAAATATCATCAGATTCCTAGATGCATGGATAGATTGACAGATGCATTAGCTAATTACGTGTTGGATAGACATTTACGAAACATGTAAAAGATAAAACAAACCATTTGTACCATAATAAATAGGAAAATACAACATATATATATATATATATATATATATATATATATATATATATATATATATATATATATATATATATATATATATATATATATATATATATGGTGAGAATGTTTGATACATCAAATCCTCAAAAAAATATGTATGTCTAAAATAACATCGGCGACTCATAGGCCTCATACATCCGTGGAATGTAGGCCTCAAGAAATATGTATGTCTAAAATAACATCGGCGACTCATAGGCCTCATACATATGTGGAACGTAGGCCTCAAGAAATATGTAAGTCTTGGACCTAGGAACTAATCAGCATGGTGATCGTGGTAGCATGAGATGACTCATACAACACGAGTCAGCAATCGACAAATCCAATCTGAGACTCCCACCATGTGTCTCTGGTATTGACAGGGAATGTATCCTACCCGAGGATACTCCGAGATACCACAATTTAACCCCTCAAGGTTCCTCGTGATCTCCTCCTTATTGTCACTCCCTTCCTGATAAGGGGCAACAACATTGATAGGGCAGGGGATGCACTTGGCTATCAGGGACGTCCCAGCTGGCCACTCTGGTCTAACATCTACATTTACAAGAGAAATTTTATAAGCACATATATACTAGAAATAATTTAAAAAATCTCAAAATTAAAAAAAAAATTATTTTTTACCTTCATCATCGAAGTCCTCTCCATTTGGTAAGTGCATGTTTGGATCCCCACGGAAATCAATGCCGCTGTATGGCCAGTCCTCCAGGACGATCTTCTGTCATCGTAGCCATGAAAAGGATGCAGGTCAGTATGACATATGCTGACCCCCGGTGATCTTGGGCATCAAACGGCTCTAGCATGCCATCTGCGGATCACGTGTCATAGGAGGATCTACCTCAGTTAGTTGATACTGGAACAACGGTACTCATTCCAAGAAGAAGGTAACAAGTATAGATCTGAAGCAAAATTGCTTAAGATTCCCCACCTTGGCTTTGGACAACTGGCACTTGATGTTCATCTTCATGGCCTCTGCCCAGTTGAAGATCGTAGGAGTTGTGTAGTCAATAGCATAAAGGAACTTCGACTTGTTAGTCTCATGTTCTGCCAATACCCCGCCACTCTGTTGATAGTCAACAGAAGCATCCTCAGTGTCAGATCCCACACACTGGAAATCTCTATTTTCCCACTCTTGGATTTTAGGGCCTCAGGGCAGTGTTCATCAAGCAAGGAAGATATGCTTGCCCCAATTGGACATGACCCATACAAGTTCACCAGCTCCCCTCCGCGGGACAGCCCAGTGATGAAGTATATATCTGAAGTTTCCAACTCTAGCTCCTGGCCGCCAATGACAAAAATATCTTGATTAATGTCCCAAAGACTAATCATGTATCAAAGTAACTCGGCTTGGGCTTGCATCCCTGGCGTAAGAAAGAGTTTGAGGAGCCTGCAAGCCCTCAAAGTGTCTAGGAAATTTGGGTCATTCATTGCTTGGGTGTCAACATCTTCATTTTCCCATTCTTTCCAATCCACCATTTTTAGCGATTCTCTCCTGCAAAAGCCATTAATTTGAGTCAATAATCATCCTTGGCACATAAAATTCAAGTTTAAACGGTCAGTTTTTGAGAAAATAGGGTTTTCCCCTATCCATGACGTCGGTGTGCCTGTTTTAAAAATAGTTGCGCCAATCGGTGCGAATGTCTTTGTTAATCACCCTTGGCCGACGTGATTTAGTGCCCAGAAATTGCGCCAATTGAGGGCGAAAAAGATTTTCAAAAATGTAAAAAAGTGGCTAAAAGCAAAAATAAAGAGCATGAAAATGGAGCTCAGGGCTTCGACTATTACCTGGAACTGGTGGCTTGTTGATTGACCTACCAGATCTCCCGCAATCTGCTTCAGAAAATTAGGGAAAAAGTGAGTAAAAAGTCTTCACAGCAAAGGTAAAATGGTAAAAGGTGAAAATATATTTACTTTTCCCCTTTTTATTCATATTTTCATGAAAATATCAGGTTTTTGTAAATATTTTGACCTTTTTTGCCTGAAGGACTCGATAATACATTTTGCCTTACTTGTGCAATGACAGGTGATGGATGTTCGACGATGATGATGAGTCATGTTTCAGCGCTTTTTTCGACTCGTTAAAATCATATGAAAATATTGTCGAGTATTTTTTCCCTTTTTGACTCATTAAGAGAATAAAAATGGGGGGTCCGCTTTCAGCTCTTTTCCGACACTTTAAAAGTGAAAATATGGCCAAGCCCTTGTCGTTTCGAACTCGTTAACGGATGCAAAACATTGTGTGCCCAGTATAAGTTTACCCCTTTTTTGGGCTGGGATGCACTATTTATGAAAAAGGTACTCCTTGATTGAAATGGTCAAGTGATTCTCTTAAGTATTGTTTTCTACCTTTTCGGGCTCGAGAGACACAAATGTACGAAAAGGGACCATGCAGAGTTTTCTTTTACGTGTCTTTTTCAAACTCTCTAAACATGAAAAAGATACAGAGTTACACCTTTGTCAGACTTCACTGCGGTGAAGCAGGACAGTTATCCAACACTTTTTTGGCTTCATCCAGATAGGGACAAATGTGAATGGGGTGATTCCATTCACATAACCTACAGGGAAACTTAACTTTACCCTTCTTTCCATGAACTTTACTACCACTAGTTGATGGTGTGTCACCAGCACGATCTCCAAAAGTTGATGACACAGGATGATGTGAATGAGAAGACCATTCTTCTAAGATTTGAGGAATATCAGGACAATTTCGAAGAAGATGGTCTCCCACACAAAGTTTGCATGGATATCAAACTTTGTGAGGCTTGATGGATGGTTTCTCATCAGATGTTGCATTCAAAACAATGATTTCTTGGTTTCCCTCTGCTGAATTTTCTTCTTCTTCTTCTTCTTCTTCTTCTTCTTCTTCCCTTTCTTCTTCTTCTTAGCCACCTGGTTACTAGTACCAATACTTTCACTAGGTGAAGAGGAAGAAGGGGAGGAAGAAACACCTGAGGAAGAAGGCAAAGGGTCATCTTTAGGATCAACTGAAGGTTGATATTTTCCAGTTGTAGGAATACTTGATTGCGGATAAATCATGACATTTTGAACCAAGGAGCTTGAAAGCAACCATACTGGCAATCCAATGGTAAATCCTGGAAGGGACAATGTAGCCATATAAGGAGCACCAATATTTCCGAAAGGAGGAAAAGGACTAGGATTCCCATCAAAAGGAATTCCTTGATCGATGGACTTGGGATTTGTCGCCATATGTTTCAACCTAAGATCAACTAAGGAGTGAGCATGGAGGATGTTATCCATGGTCAATTAAATTTATTTTAATCAAAGTACCATAACAAAACAAAAAAGGGATAATATAGGAAAAAGGTTTACCAAGCAAATGTGAACTTCCGAATACCTCTTGGCGAACCGAGAAATACGGGCAGGAAATCTCCCCGAATGCTATGTTCGGTGTATCACAGTGTACAAGGTGACCAACTTGGTTACCAAAGGATGGATAACAACCTAGTGTTGTCCTCCCATATATACTCGAAGGTATGTGGAGGCCCAATCTGTATAAGCATTGTCTAATGCAAAACTGCACAGTGAGAGCATTCCCATATACTTTACGTACTATAGCACCGCCCTATATACTTGAAGGTATGTGGACGAGCTATGATATACTCATGTACGTGGAATGAGGTATCACACTCGAGATGTATTGTATACAAGTTAGTGAAAACTACTTTGTTTTACGACGCCAAAACACATATCTAGCCTAGACCTCTAAATGTTCTCGTTAATGACAATGCTCCATTAGGTAAATTGATGTTAATTTTAAGTTGATCTTGCTTAGGAATTTTCCTTTCAATTTCACCACGCGATGTATTCTGAAATTCCTAGGAATGCAACTGTCATGATAATCATTCTTTCCATTCAATTTAATGATGAAAATCCTAGCTACTTAGGGATAAAGCAATCATATCTCTTTCGATCAAAGAACAAAGAGCACAATCTAATGCAATTTCCCTATACTATTCCTATGAACACACATAAAATTTTTCAATGCAACATGCATGTATTTCTTTTCAATTTCCTTAATGTGAATATGAACAAAAGGAAATATGCACATACAATCAATCAATCTTTCATAAGAACGAAGACTTTTACAACAATTCTAATTTGAAGTAAGAGAAGACTTTACGACACTTTCTTTCGAATGAAGGTTAATCAACTATATTCTAACTTTGACTATCGATTGATAATCACAAAGAAAACATTAAGAAACAATAATCAATGCAATCAAATTTGGGCTAGACTAGGAGATAGAAACTTATTTTCTAAGACACAACATTCATTGATCAATCATCAAACAAACAAACGGAGAAAGTTGGAAAAAACACTTTCTAAAGGTGGGAAACTGATCCTAGGAGGATCAACGTAGCCCAGAGTGGGAGACGTTACACTTCAAAGCACTCTCCCTAAGCCAAGGGTGCTCTGCAGTGCACTATGTCCCTCATAAGCCTGCGCTGGTGAGAGTGAGCCATTTCAAGAGGCAATTTGACACAGTTTTGACCAATTTTTCAATGTAAAGAGTTGAATTACAATCTATGAACACAAATAAGGTCTACAAGGATGTCTTAGGAGGTGGATAATCTACTAGGAAAGAGGATCTTCCATAGTAGAGTCACCAATTTGTTTTGGAGAAATTGGTATCTACAGATAAATAATAATTCCCTAGATAAGTAGTTGTATCTAGAACAACAGTTTAAAGTTTTTTAGACTTTTCCTATAAGTAGTAGATAAGATGAGAAGATATAATACCTACGTGTAGTTCTGCTTTCCTCTCATCTCCCTTGTATCAATCCTATCACTCCTTCCCATACTTAATCCGCTTGAGAAGTACCCTGTATACACAACATAAAACAAAGAACCAATTAAAGCATACGATCTATTGAATATAAGCGAAAGGAATCAGATACTTTATTAGATAGAAGAAGGAATTACAACCATTGGTGTCTGATTCAAAGCCATTCCTCTAGCTTGGATCCCATCCACATCACATCAAAATCATGACAAACTTGTAGCATTACAATACTTGCTTCAAAGTCAAGTCTCATAGCAGCATTATCTCCTTATAATTCAACATAATCCAGCCCCTAGTCACTTAGATGAGTGGTCAATTTATAGGAAGGAGGTTTTGTCATAAATGGTGGCATTGAATGGCCTTCCATACTTATAATTAGTTCCATGGAGGAAGGGATGAGAGGATAGGATGCACCTTAACTCATTCCTCATCCATTTTCGAGCTCATAGGAGTTGATAAGTGAGGGAACCTTCTAGATGACTCCAAAAGATAAGAATATTCCCCAAACCCTATGTGAATTTCACTCATTCTCACCTACCACAGGTGAAAGGAAGCCTAAGTGCTCTACATAGCACCCTAGCAGTGGACTCAACTTCTCTGCAACAAACCTTTACAAGGGCTGACCTATGCTGGTCCCTCTAGAGGCTATTTCTGGATGTCTTCAAGTCATGAAACTATCTGCGAAGGAGGCATTCAAAGGGGTGACTTATTTAGGGCATGAAGAAACTAAAATTAGGGTTTGATGAGCCCTAAAACACTGATCTGGATGATGGGATTGATGTGCCCAAATGGATCTGTAACAGGGGGGATGACAAATTTTATGAGCCCCCCCCCCCCCCAGGTGGGGGTTCAGGGGAAGTGCCCCCAAAGCTAAAAATAGATGAAAAATTACCTTGTAAAATATTGTAATTTCGTAGTCAATATGGGTCATTCATTAGGAAGATGATTTGACGGTAGAAGTTATGTTAATTAAGGGTTTTACCCTAGAAAGAAACCCTCAATTTATATGAGGGAATTGTATTGTGGATGTGTATTATTCCGTGAGAGAGAGAGAGAGAGAGAGAGAGAGAGAGAGAGAGAGAGAGAGAGGTTGTGTGAGAGTGAAGAGGAAATTAAAATGGATTTGTTGTAGGTTGTATCTCTTGATTTTGTTGGATAATATAAAAGGAAGGACTAGTTGTTTCTTTGTGGAAATATCCCAAATTGGGTGAACCACATATATCTGTGTCTCTTTCATTTTATGCATTTTTGTATTTGTGTTTCTGTAATATTTTGCATATTTCATTGCTCCTTTAATAATTTCTAACAATTGGTATTAGAGTCGAAGATTTATTTGGTTGATAAACTCATAGGAGAGAAGGGTATTTGGTTCAAGTGGGAGCAATGGCAGAAGATGGTAGTTTTAGGGTCGAGAAATTTAATAGCCAAAACTATTAGTTGTGGAAGATGCAGATGGAAAATTATCAGTATCAGAAATATCTATACCTACTATTGAGTAGAAAATCAAAGAAGCCGACGAGTATGACAAATGCAAAATGGGAGATTCTCAAAAGAAATGCACTAGAAACAGTACGGTTGTGTCTCGTAGCATCAATGACATTCAACATTTAAAAGGAAATGACAACAAAAGGTTTGATGATGGCATTGGTCAAACTATATGGAAAACTCTCAGCCTTAAATAAGGTATTTCTTATGAAGCATCTATTTAATATGAAGATGTCAGAAGGTGGATCTGTTGTTGATCATTTAAATGAATTTAACACAGGTATCAGTCAGTTAAGTTCTATAGGGGTAAATTTTGATGATAAATTTAGGGCTTTGTTAATTTTGTGCTCATTGCCAGAAAGTTGGAATGGCCTAGTTATGGCTATTAGTAACTCTGTCTCTAGATATAGTACTTTAAAGTTTGATGATGTTGTTTGTGTCATCCTTAGTGAGGAAATAATATAGAAAAGCTTTGGTGAGACATCAAGTAATTCTGGAACTACACAGACCAAGGGAAGAAAAATGGAAAGACGAAGGAACCCAGGAAATCACAATAAGTGAAGAAAAGGAAAATCTAAATCCATATCATGGATAGCATACTATAATTGTGGGAAGAAAAGACACCTAAAGAAATATTGTAAATCTCGGAAGGGAAAAGAAGGAGATGGACAACAAGAGAACAATTATGAAGTGAATGTGCTAAGTGATCTGTTTCAAGATGCTTTGAATATTATATCATTAGATAATATTATTGACACATGGGTGGTAGATTCAAGGGCATCATTCCATTCCACACCTGATAGGAAACATTTTCATGACTATGTTCAAGGATATTTTGGATAGATTTGTCTGGTTGATGATAAACCCTGTAAAATCGTTGGAATAGGTAAGGTTTTTATAAAGAAAATAAATCGAAACCAATGGCTATTAAAGGAGGTAAGGCATGTTCCATATCCGTAAGAAATATTATTTCAACAGGGTAGTTTGGAGGTGAAGGATGTGTAACTACTTTTACATACAAAACCTAGAAGGTTTCTAAAGGAGGCATGGTAATAACAAAAGGAGAAAAGGCTGGTACATTATATTTATGCAACAATATTTCTAATTCTACAAATGATTTAACCTCCATAGGAGCAGATATGACACTCTGGCATCATAGGCTCGGGAACATGTGTGAGAAGGGGATGCAAATTGTTCACTCAAGAAATTTGTTTCTAGGTTTGAAGCATGTTGATTTGGAATTCTATGAAAATTGTGTTTATGGAAAACAAGAAGAGTCAAATTTATCAAAGTTGGGAAGGAAAAGAAGAGTGAAAAAATAGAGCTTGTGCATACAGATGTATGGGGACCTACTCAGGTATCTGTTGGCATTATGGCATAGGTTTGGCACTATGGCATAGGTGTTGTCCTTGATGGCAACTCACTCAAATGGCAGATCACAGTTCAGGCTCTCAAAATGAAAGAAAATAAGGTATACATAGGTTCCTCAGAACAAAGTCGCGTATACACGCGGTTATACTGTTCAGAAGTTGTGTATGCATATGCATGCACTTTCATGCAAAGAAAAGCGCGTACATGTGGGAAAACTTATGGTTGGTCCATGGTATTTAGTCCAACATATTTGAACCTATGGTTTTGGTCCTTGGTATTGCATTTAAAGTGTTAAACCCAAGTTTTGGTTCCCTAGTATTAGTTCTCAATGGTTTTGGATCATGGTTTGAATAAGCCTATGACTATAAAAAGGGAAGGAGATCATTTGGCAAGGGTATTGACTTATGTGTTGAATATCTTGAGAAAAGCAAGATCTGGAATTCTAGTGATTGGTTGGTGAGTTGCAGCTGGATATGAATCAAGGAGGAACCTGAGCATTCCACGATGGTTAAGATCTATTGTTGGGTCAAGATCTCAAGGCTTGAATAGTAGTATCATTGTGTGATTTTGATCTATTATATTTGGCGCATGATTAGATCTATAAATCTGATAATCTGGGTATAACTAATGTCTGATAAAGTAAAAGGATAAATTATCTTTTATAGATCTGTACGCAGGTTTGACGCAGCAAAGGTGCGTATACACGCAGGTTAAGCAAGTGAAGAATGCACATACGCTTGTTGGCTTTAGCATATCTACGTATGTACGCAGGTTTCTCTTGGTGAAGTAGCGTACATC
The DNA here is from genome assembly GCA_031772625.1 of Pinus tabuliformis. Lineage (NCBI taxonomy): Eukaryota > Viridiplantae > Streptophyta > Pinopsida > Pinales > Pinaceae > Pinus > Pinus tabuliformis. The sequence goes on along the minus strand of CM062808.1, from coordinate 706,253,237 downwards.
TCTAGAAATATGTTTTAGCTGCTTCTGTTTATTGCTGCAGTGTTCTGGGTTTAGAATTGGTGTCTGGTTTCTGGTACTGTTTTTCTGGTAACAACATTCTGAGAAGTTATTGGTTGATTCAGTATTTGTACAAAGGAGATTGGTTGTTGCAGATCTACTTGATGTTTGATTGATATTCATGGATCCAGTCTGAAAATTTATGAAACGTGGTCCCTGGAAGAAAAGAGAAGGTTGAAGCCTTCTGTAGGTCAACACCTACGTACTAGTACCTTAGCTAGTACAAGAGCTAAGGGGGTTGTAGCTCCCTTCCAGGAAAAGCTGGAGAATAAGAGAAGGTTGTAGCCTTCTGTAGGTTGAAGCCTGTGTACTGGTATAAGACTACACCAGTACAGAATCATTGTAAAAGAAGTTTCTAATTGAAAGAAGATAGAGACATATTGCAACAGGTGGTTTTCACCCACATTGGGTTTCCACCTTATATCTTGTGTTCTTTTTGTGTGACTATCTGCTCTACTTTTGTGTTCATGCTTTCTGTTATATGGTTCTGACACACAAATTAATGATCAACATCTGAAGAATAAATTAAATTATAAGTTTGTAAGTTATACACTAGTTTCATTAGTCAGAGTTGCGTATACACGTTGTTTCCATCAACTGAAGTAGTGTATACAAATCTTTGTATAAATTGAAAATAATTTATAATAGTGATTCACCCCCCCTCTCAATATTATTTTCAACAATTGGTATCAGAGCAAGTCCTTCAGAAGAAGCTTGATCGCTTGAAGGAGATCTATCATCATGAGCAACTACGAAAAGGAAGCATCAATTAGGCCACCATTTTTTTATGGGAGCAATTTCGTCTATTGGAAGGTAAGAATCACTTCCTATCTCCAATCCCTTGGTATAGAAGTTTGGGATATTGTGGAAACATGATACACATTTCCTTTAGCAACTCCTATAGATATGGCTAGTAAGAAGCAGTATGAAACAAATGCAAAGGCTATCAATACCCTTTTAGGGAGTCTATCTCAATCGGAATTCATCAAGGTTATGCAGCTCAAAACCACAAAAGAAATATGGGACAAGATCATTCTGAGCTATGAAGGAGATGATCAGGTAAAATGAGCAAAACTTCAAACTCTCAGAATTCAGTATGAAAATCTCAGAATGTACAATGATGAAAGCATGGCTAACTATTTCCTTCGTATAGATGAGATTGTTAATTGTATGAAAAACTTGGGCGAAGAAATAAAAGAAGTTGTTTTGGTTGAAAAGGTTCTAAGATCTTTATCTCCTAAGTTTGATTCAAAAGTTTCTGCCATAGAAGAGAAGCAAAATCTACAGAGCCTTACCATGTCACAGTTGCACGGAATCCTAATTGCTTACGAAATGAGAAAAGGTGGACCATCAGAAAGGAGAGAAGCTTCATTCAAGGCCTCAGGAAAAGGAGATTACTATGACTCAGGACATATGTCGGAAGAAGTGGAAGAGTCAAACTTTGTCAAGAATCTTCAACGGGGTTCTACAAGATTCAGAGGTAAGCTCCCTTTCAAATGTTTTGCTTGTGGAAGAGTCGGTCACTATGCTACCAAGTGTCCTCATAAAGATAAGCTTGACAAAGGCAAGGAACCAGTTAGATGGAACAAAAAACAGAATGTAATTAAGAAGAGCTATTACACACATGAAGACAGTGATGGAATTTCAAATAGCGATGAACATGAATAAGGTAATGATTATAGACTTTTGATAGCTTTTGAAGATGATGATTTCTTGGATGCTATAGACGAAGAAAGTCTTTATGAAGAAATTTCTAAACTCAAAATTTGCTTAGAAGAGAAAAATATGATTATAGATACTCTGACATCCCAACTTGGTGAAATGGAAAAACACAATGAAAAGTTAGAATGTGAAATTGTGGGACTTAGAAAGGACATTGAGAAAACGAAAGCTCTTAATCTTAGATTTGCTAAAGGATTTGAAACTTTAGATGAGATTATCAAAGTGCAGCGTTCTCCTCTAGTCAAGACAGGTCTTGGGTATACCAAAGAAACATCTCAAGCACAGATGCAATCTACCTCTAAAAGTTATCTTGAAGTTGCAAGGAGAAGTGAGCAGGTTGAAAATCGACAACAAAGGTCCAATGAAGATCACTAGGTAAAGCAGAGACAATTTACCTCAAGAATGAACAAAGACTACCAGGTAAATCAGGGGCAATCTACTTCAAGGATGAACAGAAGCTACAACCAACCACAAGTAAATCATTCTCAATTTGCCTCAAGAATGGATGTCAATAGAAACTACAATCATTTGGTTGGTAGATTTGATAATTGCAGGAGCTTCTTCAATGACCAATGTTTCTCTTGTCATAACTTTGGTCACAAAGCAGCTCAATGTGTTTCCTACAAGACAATCATGACTAGAGAAGCTCAAAAACAAAGGAGTATGACTGGGATCATGAAAAAGACCTACAATAACTTTTCTGCTCTTGAGAACGAAGTAGAATGCTCTATTTGTAACAACTTCAGTCATGAAGATTCTGAATGCAGGAGCAGGTTTCAGCAAACAACTCAGAAGGAGCAAGTTTCATTGAGTCCCAAAACATGGAAAAAGAAAGAATCGCAACCAGAAAGATGTGGGATAGCCTTATATGCAGAAGGACAGGAAAATCAGTGGTACATCGATAATGGATGCTCAAAAAGTATGACAGGTGATAAAGATAAACTTCAGCCATATAGTGCCTTAGAAAAGGAAAAGAAGGTCTCATTTGGAAATGACATCCCTACTCTCATAAAAGGTAAAGGTTTTGTTCTTTTGAAAGAAAAGGTCAAGGCTGGAAATGTTATGTATGTTGATGGCTTAAAGCATAATTTATTAAGTGTCAGTCAAATGTGTGATCAAGGAAATGAAGTAATATTTCAATCAAATGGATGCATTGTTCATGAGCTTGATACAGGAGAAACAATGATCAAAGGCATAAAAAATCCAAATAATTTATATATACTCAAGGGAGGACAAAAACAATGTTATCTAAGCAATAATGATGAACACTGACTATGGCACAGAAGATTGGGGCATCTAAGCTTCTCACATATAAGGAAAGCATGCAAATATCAGGCGGTTCATGATCTACCTGACATCAGAATTCCAAACAATACAATATGAAAATCATGTCAATTTGGTAAGCAAACCAGAACTAATTTCCCTGAGAAGGAAGGATCAGCTAGCAGGCCACTTGAACTTGTCCATACTGATGTATGTGGTCCATCTAGGAAAAGGTCACCTCGAGGAGAAGAATACTTTATATTGTTCATTGACGACTTTTCCAGGATGTGTTGGATAGGACTTATGAAGCATAAAGATGAAGCTTTCAAAAAGTTCAAATCATTCAAAGCCTTGGTGGAAAATGAATCAGATCACAGAATCAAATGCCTCAGGTCAGATCAAGGAGGGGAATTTACCTCAAATGAGTTTTTTTATTTTTGTGAAGAACATGGAATAAGGAGGGAATTCTCTACCGCAAGGACTCCTCAACAAAATGGAGTAGTGGAAAGGATGAACAGAACAGTTCAAAAAATGGCTCGTTCTATGCTTGATGAGTTTGGAACTCCCGCAACCTTCTGGGGTGAAGCCGCATTTGCTGCAGTTACTATTCTCAACAAGACAAATGTCCGAGTAAACAGAACTCAAACTCCTCATGAACTATGGTATGGTAAGACTCCCACGGTAAAATACTTCAAAATTTTTGGAAGCAAATGCTACATCAAGAAGACTGATGAAAAACTTGGCAAGTTTGAACCTAGAGCAGATGAAGGCATTCTCCTTGGTTACTCTCCTCATAGCAAAGCATACAAGTGTTACAATAAAAGACTTGGAAAAATTGTTGAAAGTATTGATGTAGTGGTTGATGAAGAAGGAAACACTCCTAGGCAGGTAAAATCTGAAGATTTCGAAGATGATGAGGACTATCCATCAACATCAAATCAGATCCATGATGAAGAAGAAACCCATGATGCTCCAAAAGAACATATAAGAATAGAAGAAAAGACTCCATCCAGGTACGTTTAGAAGAATCATCCAGAATCTCAAATTTTGGGGCAGAAAGAGGCAGGTGTACAAACAAGAAGAACCATTTCAGAAGCTTCAAGCTATCTAGCATTGCTCTCCTCCACTGAACCACAAAATGTAAGAGAGGCATGCAAAGATGAATGCTGGGTAAAAGCCATGGAGGAAGAACTTGAGCAGATCGAAAAGAATAACACTTGGGAGTTGGTTCCTAGACCAAAAGATAAGAATGTCATAGGAACAAAATGGATATTCAAAAATAAGTTGAATGAAAATGGAGATGTGATTAGAAACAAGGCCAGACTTTTTTGCAAAGGGTATGCTCGACAAGAAGGCATAGACTTTGAAGAAAATTTGCACCACTTGCCAGACTAGAGGCCATAAGAATGTTCCTTGCTCTTTCTAGCTTTCATAAGTTCAAAGTATTTCAAATGGATGTGAAATCTGCTTTTCTGAATGGAGACTTGGATGAAGAAGTATATATTGAACAACCAGATGGGTTTATTCTTGGAAATGATCCAAAACTTGTATGCAGACTCAAAAAGGTTCTCTATGGCCTTAAACAGGCACCAAGGGCTTGGTATTATTGGTTGGATAAGTACCTCCATCAACAAGGTTTTATAAAAGGATCAACTGATAGCAATCTATATATAAAAATTGACAATGATAAGTTGCTAATACTTGTTATGTATGTTGATGATATTATCTTTGGTAGCAATAAAGAAGACATGAGTCAAAATTTTGCATTGGTGATGCAGAAAGAGTTTGAAATGTCCATGCTTGCTGAGCTCACATATTTTCTTGGTTTACAAGTCCAACAAAACAAAGACGACATTTTTCTATCACAAACCAAGTGTCTCAATCAGATCTTGAAGAAATATGGGATGGAGGATTCGAAACCAGTATGTACCCCTATAGTGACAAGATGCAGCCTCAACGCAAATGATGAATCGGCAGCAGTACATCAACCAACCTATAGATCCATGATTGGTAGTCTACTCTATCTAACAGGTACCCGACCAAACATAATGCATGCAGTGGGAATAGTTGGAAGGTTTCAGGAAAATCCAAAGGAAACTCATCTTTAGGTAGTTAAGAGAATTTTCAAGTATCTTCAAGGAACTCAAAACTTATGGTATCCTAGAGGTACAAATCTCACTCTTCATGCATATATAGATGCGAATTGGGCAGGAAGCATGGATGACAGAAAAAGCACTAGTGGTGGTGCATTCTTCATGGGCCCTAGATTAGTATCTTGGTTCAGCAAGAAATAAAGTTCTATTGCATTATCTACAGCTGAAGCAGAATATGTAGCTGCTGCATCTTTCTACACACAACTTCTTTGGATGATGCAAACATTGCAAGACCTTCAAATCACTTGTACACCACCTATCTCCATTTTCTATGATAATACAAGTGAAATCAGTATTTCAAAGAATCCTGTCATGCATTCAAAGACTAAGCACATACCGATCAAGTATCATTTTCTTCGGGAACAAGTGCTTGAACAAAAGGTAAAATTCGAGTATGTTCCCTCTAAGGAACAAGTTGCTGATATCCTCACCAAACCACTGCGCAGGGAGACATTTGAATACCTCAGACAGAAGCTGCGGGTAGTTGATGCATCATCTTGTTGTTAAATCTTATCTGTTTCAGAGAAAAGTGGTGGTACGCGAGTTGAATGAGGAAAATCCACGTACATACATCTGTTTATTAAGGTACAGTCATGTATATGTTGGTTTGAAGAAAAGAAATGGGGCCAGGCTCAGGATAAAAATAGTTTGATATGGGTCTCCATCTGGCACAGGTTCAGGGGGAGCATATATTCTTCTAATAATGCATTGTTGGCATTATCTTAGAAGATCTTGGTTCAAATTCACAGTTGGTGTGTTTTCAGGTGGAACAGGTGCAGAAGGAGAAAATGGATGCTGGTCTGATAATGATTGACAAATGCTGCTGATGTTTGTTGTTAATATCTGTCAGAGTCTTGCTGTAGATATTTTGTCTCTATTTCTTTTATCAAGGTCATGTAATGACCTATTCTGGTTTCCCCACTATGCCTGGGATGAATGATGTAATGTACTTATTTCTCTTGAGAAAACTTCTGGTGTATCCCCACTTTGTTGGGTGGATGAGTCATTCCTGGTATATCCCCACTTGGTTGGGTATGTATGAGTTTTTGGTGATAGGAAGGTCCTTTATAATGCATAAAGTCATGTTTCTTGTGTAGAGAATCTTCTTGCAGACCTTGCCTACAGTCAAGGGGAGCTTGGACAGCACATCAGAGCAGAGGTTTCAACATGTTTTTAGGGGGAGCATAACCCTTTTCCCTTGATGTCAAAGGGGGAGAATGATTTTGAGTGACTTGGGGTTTCCATCAAGTCCAAAGGGGGAGATTCTTGGCACTATGGCACAGGTGTTGTCCTTGATGGCAACTCACTTAAATGGTAGATCATAGTTCAGGCTCTCAAAATGAAAGAAAATAAGGTATACGTAGGTTCCTCGTAACAAAGTCGTGTATACACACAATTATACCATTCAGAAGGCGTGTATGCGTATGAATGCACTTTCATGCAAAGAAAAGCGTGTACATGTGGGAAAAATTATGGTTGGTCCATGGTATTTAGTCCGACATATTTGAACCTATGGTTTTGGTCCTTGGTATTGCATTTAAAGTGTTAAACCCAAGTTTTGGGTCCCTAGTATTAGTTCTCAATGGTTTTGGACCATGGTTTGAATAAGCCTATGACTATAAAAAGGGAAGGAGATCATTTGGCAAGGGTATTGACTTATGTGTTGAATATCTTGAGAAAAGCAAGATCTAGAATTCTGGTGATTGGTTGGTGAGTTGCAGCTGGATTTGAATCGAGGAGGAACTTGAGAATTACATGATGGTTAAGATCTATTGTTGGGTGAAGATCTCAAGGCTTGAATGGTAGTATCATTGTGTGGTTTTGATCTATTAGATTTGGCGCATGATTAGATCTATAAATTTGATAATTTGGGTATAACTGATGTCTGATAAAGTAAAAGGATAAATTATCTTTTATAGATCTGTATGTAGGTTTGACGCAGCAAAGGTGTGTATACACGCAGGTTAAGCAAGTGAAGATTGCGTATATGCTTGTTGGCTTTAGCATATCTGCGTACGTACGCAGGTTTCTCTTGGTGAAGTAGCATATGTCTCTAGAAATATGTTTTAGCTGCTTCTATTTATTGCTGCAGTGTTCTGGGTTCAGAATTGGTGTCTGGTTTCTGGTACTGTTTTTCTGGTCACAGCATTTTGAGAAGTTATTGGTTGATTCGGTATTTGTACAAAGGAGATTGGTTGTTGCAGATCTACTTGATGTTTGATTGTATTCATGGATCCAGTCTGAAAATTTATGAAATGTGGTCCCTGGAAGAAAAGAGAAGGTTGTAGCCTTCTGCAGGTCAGCACCTACGTACTAGTACCTCAGCTAGTACAAGAGCTAAGGGGGTTGTAGCTCCCTTCCAGGAAAAGCTGGAGAATGAGAGAAGGTTGTAGCCTTCTGCAGGTTGAAGCCTGCGTACTGGTATAAGACTGCACCAGTACAGAATCATTGTAAAAAAAAGTTTCTAATTGAAAGAAGATAGAGACATATTGCAGCAGGTGGTTTTCACCCACATTGGGTTTCCACCTTATATCTTGTGTTCTTTTTGTGTGACTGTCTGCTCTACTTTTCTGTTCCTGCTTTCTGTTATATGGTTCTGACACACAGATTAATGATCAACATCTGAAGAATAAATTAAATTATAAGTCTGTAAGTGTTACAGGGAAAAGTGTCTATTTAGAATTGCTCTATCCCACTAAGGTGTGACAGCTACCTTAGAAACAAACAGAGAAAAGTTACTTTTGTATTTCCTTTATGAATTATAGATAGAGAGGAATAGAAAGAACCAACCTTTGTCTTGCGCTAATCCTTTGATTCGATCCCTCTCTTCTTTGATAGTCTCCAGCTACCTGCTCCCTAACATGCCCAGCTTCACAAAGTACCTGTAAGATCACAGAAGCATAGAACTATACAAAGACATGGATCTATATTCATAAACAACTTAGGATCAGATTTAAATTGACCATACAAATGTAACAAGCATCAATGATACAAAAGCATGGAGGAAAACTCAAATAGCTTTTATTGATAAACAAGAAAAGATCCAGGAGGAGTTACAACCGGTGGTTCCGACCCAACATCAACCTCCCAGCAAAGAAGCCCCTCTTCACCTCAAACAAAGCTTAGATCACCCAACAATCTGATGTTTGTCTCTAGAAACCAACAACAATTCCTTACAATATGAAAAATTCCAGCCTCTGGATCTCTGGGATGAGGGATCCATATATAGATATCTGTAAGGGGAATGAGTCAGCTTGTGATTTGATTAGTGTCTTCTCTCTGTCAGTTCTTGCTTCCACTTGGAGACTGAGGGCCTCTTACTCATCCTTGGTCGAATTCAGTGAGGCAAGTGTCACAGGAGAAGACTCTAGAAGCTTCCATTGCCTCTCCACCTCGCGGAATGACACAGCGATTTGTCATTTCTCACCCATCGCACCCCACAGAAGGGAGTTTTGAAATGAAACGCACCCTCATAGTGCATTTGGGTGAGATGCAATGCACCTAGCTAGTGGAGCAGCTGCAATGATCCTGTTTTGACCAATTTTGAGTAGTTTTTCATGGAGAACTTCTAGGAGAAGTTGTAATCTGTTGACCTTGTTCCTTTAGGGGTTAGAAAAACACTTTTAGGGACTTAGGAGCCCTTGGTTTATGGACATTTCATGCTTGGTGTTGTAGGGCACAAAAATGTCTATAACAGTTGCCCCATAAAGTATGAGGCCGTTAACCTTTTGGTGTCGAGTGAAATGCTTTATTATGAGGATCCGAAGTTCTTTCAATGCTGGGAGGAGACCTGTAATAAGATATAATACAATACATTATCTTCATAATATTTTCATGATCTAGTTGAGGCGGGCATTCCCATGCTCAGCTTTATAAATTCATTTTCATGTACATAGACAGACAACCGTCTGAGTGTAGACTGATGATTCTGATAGAGCCATCATCCTTTTGGTAGGATGATTATCTGTGCTGCAATGTTGTACATTTAATGTCTTTATTTCCCTGAATATATATCGTAGCCTGGATGGATGAAACTAGATCCGGGGTCTTCAATCTCGTCCGATCTTCATTCGAAGTACAAGTCGATCCATGTGAGAAATGTTGTGAAGTCGAACATGGAAAGACATCGCTTGATTACCAGTCAATGATGTAAACTATTAACAAGTGCGAGAGGAATCACCGATAATGATAATGACCCTCAAGGTACTGCAGTAAAATTCACGTGGTGTGAATAAAGGACTTAGCGTCGAACACCATGCAAAATATTTCGGTCGAAGGCCATTGATGTAAACCTATCGCCGGAAGTGAGAAACTTTCCATTGAGGCATGCAAGCTTCAAAGTACTGAATGGGGTGTTCCTAGATCAGCTTCTTGGATAATGAGCTGATGTCGACAAGAAGTGATCCGTCACAGGAGGGCCTTAATGAATCCCACATCAATGACACGGAACGGAGCAAATGATTTTGATGGAGGTGAAAACGATCTGGTGATATAAGGTTCAGGGTGGCGGTCATGAAAGAATGGAGTATAATGTATGGTAGTGGGTGAGACATAGGTGACTTCTTTGGATGACTTCCCTTGAACATATCGGCGACACTGATGTGATGGATTGGTAGCATTAACCCCAAATGTGGATGGTATGGCGTGACCATGGTGATGTGACCGGTGAATGAAACAACCTAACCCAACTTGGACACGGATTGGAAGTGTCATGTTCAAGAGTGACTTGCTACCAACAAAGTTTCTTTGAGTTTTCTTCCCAATTTTTCCCTAGTCATTGCTGACCAGTACCTCTTTATTTTTGTCAAGCTTGAGGAGGATAACATATGCTTGTTCTATAATTTTCCCTTCGGGAAAACCCATCGCTATGTTTTAACGAACCTAGTGATAGTGAAACTCGTTCTCGTCTATAGACAAGTTTTTGGCTATTAATCTTTTTAACGAGTTTAACGACAAAGATAACTCAGTCCTTTTCAATTTTAGAGAGTCTGAAAAGGAACGTAAAGGTAACTCCAAAATTAATTTTTCGTCATCTAATCCCTTAAGTCCGAAAAAGTATAAAACAATACAGAAGGGATGAATTTTTGATAGTTTTAACGAGCCGAACAAAACAAGCGCTCGATCTTTTTGTGTAATAATCCCTCAGGTCCAAAAAGATTAAAATCTAGAGGAGGGATAGCACTTCCTGTCGCTTTAACGAGCTAGAGAGGCCAATGGCTCGGCAATCTTTTCATATTTTACGAGTTAGTTGAACAGAGCTTAAAGGAGACTCGTCTTTTGAGGAACGAGTGATAAAACGGGTAGCAGTTGATTCCAGGTAAGGTTTGGAATCTTCCAATCACGACAGTGTCACAAGGATGGCTAGTGAAATCACTCTTCGCAGCTGTTCCTCAAAATGGGTAAACAATCAAATGGAGGTGAATGATCGGCCAATGAAAAAGTGGAGGTGATGGTGCAAACACGACCAAGGCTTTAATGGCTGAAGTACTACATTCATGATGGTTATTTACCGGGGAATAGTTCATTTTTTAACGAGCTTAAACGCGGGTGGAAACATTTGCTCATGTCTTATGTTTATTTTTTAACAAGCTTGAACTATGTGCTAAAACTGCTCAATTAGATGGTCCTATTTTGATTTTACCATAAATAGCTTCGTTCTTTCAAAGCTCGTACTGTATTTTCAACTGCTTCATCAAACTAGTCAGAAATGAACAATATATGCTTGAAAACGAGTTAGAACACTAATATTTTACTTTGAACTACGTAAAAAGTAATGAAAAAGTGTTTTTACCTCTCATTTTACCATTTCATTTGAACTTTGGTTTGTTGGAGTTTTGGAGGTGCTTTTCCCCCTTGATTTTCATCAACTGATTTCGGGAGATACTGTGGATGATTCTCGGCGCCATCTAGACCAGGTAGGAGCTAAACCTGAGCTCTTTCATTTCATGGTTTCCATTTTGCATTTTGAGCTTGATTCCTAGCTTTTCTGAGTCCCTGGGGTTTGAAGAACTTGTTCTGCCTTCAGCGCACCCTCAGTGTATCGAAAACTGCGTTGAATGTTGGCCTTTCTAAAGGCTATCTGACATTCAACGCACCTAGAACACTGCTGCAGGTGCGTTGGGCGCAAAAAGGGAATTTGATGCACAATTTTTGATGGAATTTTTTCCTGTTTCTTACGAAAATCAGGATCTAACTCCTCTCTTGTTTGTTTTTCAGAGATCTTTGGAGTAAGATGACCATTACATGGCGAGAATGTGAGCATGAAGAAGAGGACATGCTTGCCCTACATGATCCAGTTACAGTGAACGCGCTGCGGAACTGTGGCTTGCTGAAGTTTTTCCGCATTTCTAGCATGAGACAGCATATCAACTTACTGCAGTATTTGCTCGATGCTTGGGATCCTACCAACCAGGTTTTCCAGATCAGGGGCAAATCTATCCCCTTGACTGTAGTAGACATCTATTTCTTAACTGGCTTGTCGAGGCGGGGTGCCCCCATCTCTTTGTCAGGTTCGGCCCGAGGAGGCGACTCTGTGAGAGATTATGTTCGCTGGTATTGCAGAGAAGGATCTCAGCCGAGTAAAGACGGCAAGATCATCATTCGTGATGTTACTGACAGGTCCCTCAGGAATATTCTGTTTACTTTTGGTAGGATGGGCGGTGGTGCGGCTCTTCATGTAGCCAACCGATCGTACATGCAACATGCCTTGGAATGCCTCCAACCGAAGGTGTTCAACTGGTGCAACGCAGTACTCCTTATGATGAAAGAACAGTTGACCAAGATAAAGAGCGGGAGGTTGAAGAACTTTGGGTATGGTTCTATTTTGACCGCCTTTGCCTTGGAGAAGATACCACTGATGCAGCCGCAGTACATTGCACTCGATTTACCTTCTCCTACTGAACCACGTATGCAGAGATGGGTTGACCATATGTCTAGGCATGCTGGCCAGTCCCAGATTTCAATTTCTGATACCTTTTTCAGGTGGTTTGATCGTCAGGAGATGGTTTATTCTGAGTATCCATAAGCTGGTATGGACTTCCGGGGTGATCTAGATTTAGTACTGCCGGATGGCGAGCAGTGGGGCGCCATTGGTAAAATCTTTGACCATATTCATGTTTATCGTTTTTTGTTTATAATGTCCTTGTGCTTTATTCTATCAAGACTTTAATCAAACTCATGTGTACATGCAGATGTTGGTCTTGTTCGTCCAGTAGTTCGCTTGAGAGTACCGGCTGCTGCCCCAGCAGGAGAGGCCGTCGGAAGGGTTATCCTTCACGACCTCGACGTGGCTGAGACTCTCATAGCATTACAGGAGCAGGTTGAGGGCCTCACTCTTGGTATTCCAGATGTGAGGACTGACGAGCTACCTTTGAGGTTACAGCGGCATACTACTGGTGTGCCCAGACGATGGACTCGTCTCTTACGCATGATCGCACAGGCTGTGACTTGCTATCACGAGCATCATTAGACTAGGGTGCCCCCTAGAATTTTGAGTTTTTGGTTCATTTGACCGATTTTGTCTCCGTTACAGAACATTATGTGTAAACAATAAACAGTTATATGTATTTTTTATTTTCGGAGTTTTACTTTGGTTAAGTTACATGATCCAAATGCAAACATTGATGGTATGTTTCTTTTTATAAATGTTGCAAATGTCTATCTAACACATAATTTGCTAATGAGTCAGTTAATGTGTTTAAGTTTCTAGAAATATGTTGATATTGAATGAAATCAAATTGTCTTTCCAAAATCTTAACACTTAGGAACATGCGGTAAATAGGTGGGTTTCGGATGGAATATATACCATTCAGTTATAGTATTACGCGCTGTGAGTCTAGCTTGACAATTAGTCGGTGTATACCATGTGTGATGGCATCAGAGAGAAGTTCTATCAACGCGCTATATTCAGCGATGTTATTCGTTGATCGACCAATACATACACCTTTGAAACTTACTAACTCGCCGCTTGGATCAAAAATAGCCCAGGCTGCGGAGGATAGGTTCCGCGAACTACGACTCGCTCCGTCGGCATATCCAACACATGACTCCAATAGGTTTGACATCTGCAATAAATGTAAAAAGTGGATTACTTGACCAAAATAAACACTTTAGCGAAAACAAAAACATAACAAAAGCACATAGGTTACCATTACGCATAGTAACGCTTGAGGTACAACCCATTACGAGGTTGCGCCAGTGGAATTCTGTCATAATCCATTAACTCGTAGGCTCCTTTTGCTAACACTCATTTAACAATATAGGGGCCCATCCATAAAGACTTAAATTTACCTGCTCCCAATTTATCGGATTCTTGGTCGTAAAGCAAGACCAAGTCACCTTCTGAGAAGACACGGGGTTTGACATTTTTGTCGAACTGCACCTTGCCTCGTTTCTTATGGGCTTCGTTAGCCAAAGCGACATCACGACGAGTTTCATCCAATTGGTTTAATTCCAAGAAACAAGCTTCTTCTTCTGAAGTTCCAGGGAGGAGATCAATTGCGAGTTTGAGAGACGAGATTTCACACTGGATTGGTAAGATTTCTTCCAGGCCATATACCAATTGGAAAGGCGTAAACCTGGTTGCATTCCTTACCGATATTCGGTAAGCCCACAAAGCTAAGTACAGGATTAGGTGCCATTTTCTCTTGTGAACTCCAATCATCCTTTGCAGCATGCGCTTGAGGACCTTGTTGATTGCTTCAACTTGTCAATTGGCTTGCGGATAATATGGAGTAGAGCTGTCGTGAGACAACCCTAGTTTGGCAGCTAATTCGACCATCATGTGATTGCGAAAATGCGATCCATGATCTGTGACTATAGCCTGCGGCACGCCGAATCTGGCGACTACATGATTGAAAAAGAATAGGGCAGTGGTTTCACCAGTATTATCTAATGTAGGCATCACCTCTGCCCATTTGGTAAAATAGTCAATTGCGACTATGATATATCCATGCCCCCCGGTCGAGGTGGGGTTACATGCCATGAAATCGATGCCCCATTTGGCGAATGGCCCAACAACAACTATTGGTTGCAGAGGTGCGGGTGGTCTTCGGGTTTTGCTATCGAAAATTTGACAAGCATGGCAACTTCTGACTGCGGTTATGCAATCTTTGAACATTGTTGGCCAGAAGTATCCTGCTCGTAAGATTCTTTGCGCTGTAGCATATCCAGATTGATGCCCCCCACATGCGCCTGAATGACAATCATTCAGGACTTTTTCAGCCTCCTCATGGGTGAGGCACCTTCTCAGAACTGTATCGATACCACGACGGTAAAGTGTATCACCGACGATCATGTAGTCTTTTGCTTGGTATCGAATACATTTTTGTTCGGAGTGGGAGGTGTTTGGCCTGTATTTTTGGGTTTGGAGATAAATGATTATATCCCCATACCACTCATTTCTTGCAGATATCAGAAACAAACTTTCATCCACGATTGTTTCTTCGGATGTGTCATCGTTGGACGATGATGGGAGATCGCACAATAATTCTACAAAAACTAGAGCTTTCTTTGAATTGGATTTTACAAATTCCAGATCAAACTCTTGTAGGATTGCTATCCATTTTGAATATTTTCCCCCCAGCAACTTTCGCGACAATATATAAGTCATGGGGTTGCAATCTGATAGAATGGTAGTTTTCCGAAAGAGGACATAGTGTCGAAATCTTTGTATCGCTTGAACAGCTGCGAGTGCTAGCTTTTCAACGTAAGAATATTTGCTTTCTGCATCATTTAAGTTTTTTACTTAAATAATATATAGGATGTTCAATTCCATCGACTTCTTGAACTAAAACCATTGCGATGGTCGTATCCACTGTAGCCAGATACAGGTTAAAATCTTTTTGATAATCAGGAGCGTACGTTAATGATGCTTTCATTAGGGAATCTTTTAAAGCATCGAAGGAAGCTTGCGCAACCTGATCCCAGACAAAGGGTACTTCCTTTTTCAAAAGACGTGTATAACCTTTAGCAAGTTCGGCATAATTTGGAATGAACCTCCTCAGAAAGTTCGCTTTCCCTTGGAGTTTCTGAATCTGAAGCAAATTCGAAGGTGGAGGCAAATTTATGATTGCCTGGACCTTACATGGGTCGAGACGAATCCCGTCCTTTGAGACTACAAATCCAAGTAAACGACCAGAACTGACGCAAAATACACATTTGTGTCGATTGAGTCGTATCTTGTAGTGTCGGCAACGTAGAAATATCACTCTTAAATGCTGTGGATGATCGGTCCGCTTTCGCGAATGAGCCGGAAGGTCGTCGAGGTATGGTTGAACGATGTTTTTGATGTCATGGAAGGCATAATTCAATGCCCTCTGAAACGTCGCCCCTGCGTTCTTTAAACCAAAGGGTAATTTTCGATATGCGAATGTGCCCCATGGAAAAATAAATGCAGTCTTTGACTGGTCCTGTGGGCAGATATTTATTTGATTATACCCGGAGAATCCATCCATGAATGAAAAGATTTCGCATCCGACGCATTCATAAATTATCTGGTCAATGAAGGGTGTAGGGTAGTTGTCTTTTGGACAAGCTTGATTTACATCTCTATAATCGACACACACTCTAATTGTTCCTTGTTTTTTCATAACAGGGACAATATTCGATACCCAATCGGTTAGAGGAACCGGGTAGACGAAACCAGCATAGAGAAGTTTTTCAACCTCTGCCTTAATGGCAGCGGCTTTCTTGGGTCGCACCTGTCGTAGTCGTTGTCGTACTGGTGTGACATCTGGATACATCTTAATTTCATATTCAACGATACTCGAGTCAATGCCTAGCATTTCACTGTATGACCAAGCAAAGACATCTCTGAATTCGCGAAAAAGAGCGTTATATATCTCTAGTTCTGAAGGAGAACAACATTTGCCGACATAAATATTCTCTACAACATCTGCTTTGGTCGAGATATTTATGGCGATAGTCTCTTCAATATTGGACAAATTTCGCTCGGAATCCACTGTGTTTACAGTATTTGATAGAAAATAAAAAACTGAAGGATGATAAAGGTCATCTTGAGTATCTTCTCCACAATCCGGAAGAAGGGAACGATGGTGGGAATCATTCCATGGTGCTCCTTCAATTACCATTGATTGGACAATTCCTTTGTTGGTGACATGCACTTGCGACCAAGGATCTGAAGGGGTACCATATTCTTTAGACCTATCTATCCAAGCGCTTGATGAGCGCTGATTTGGGTTTGCCTCCCATGCTAGGAACATTGATTGCTACAATATTTCTATTGGGCTTGGGGGCAAAACCACTGCATGATCCATGTCGATATCATTTTCTGAGATCTTTTTAGAAGATATCATGTTGCAGGTTCCTATCGACGCTACTTCCGCCAGATTGATTGGAGGTGGAAGAGAGAAAGTTACCATTAGTATAGGATCTTTTAGTAGGCCTACTCCGATATTCTAAAGCGAATGGGGGCTTCCATGGATCATGGGAATGCTTCCAGTAACTTGAGAACCATTAGGGAGGAAGTTTTGTTGATCAACAATTGTAATCCCTCCTTGAAAGGGAAATGCAATATTCCTAAAATAGGTCGACACAACAGCCGCCATAGCATATATCCATGGCCTTCCTAGTAGGATGTTGTAATCAAGATTCCCATTGATGACTTCAACATCTATTTCTACCGTTTTCCCTCCTAGTTCAACTTTCAAGTTACTTAGGATACCATATGGGGTATATGTCCTTCCGTCGAATGCTTTTAATGTCATCGAAGATCGCGACAAGGATGGAGATCCTAAAGTTTTCCAGCAACTCATCGACATGATGCATGTAGATGCCCCCTCATCAATAATTGTTCGATGAACAGTTTTGTTGAGGGCTTTCACTTGAACAAGGAAAGCTAGTTGAGCTGGTAATTGACGATCGTATCCTTTATGATCGAAGGATACAAGATTGGAATCATTTGGGTCTATCCCACCAATGGCTGATAATAAAGCCTGCCTTTGGGATGGGCAATTTTGTAGTACTTCAAGAGTCGACATAGCGGATGGCGATTGGGCCAAATCTTCCACTATATTATAATGCTGTGCCGCTCTAGCGCGGGGATTAAATGTCGACTTGTGTACTACTCCCTTTGGCGGTTTTATCGTCAATTCAGGAATGGTAGGTGGCGCAACTTCTGTCGAAGTTGTTGTCGAACTACTAGGTTGATCTTTATCCTTGTTGTTCGACAGCTGTGGATTCCCATAATCTTTGTTCCTTGTCGATATCAAAGCATCATTTTGTTGTTTTGAAACCGACAACATTAGCACTTGAGACGGGGAAGCATTTTCACTTTCAACCAGATTTGTTCCTGGATTTGGAAACGGATCAGTTAACACTGCGGAGGTTTTTGAATTCTTGAAGAATTTCTTAACCTCAGCTCTGTGTGGACAATTTGCGGTCCAATGATCCTCATCACATATAAGGCATGGATTTTTTGGTTTCCTATCTCCAGGGGGGTTTGAAGAAGAATTTTCAGGTGATGATTCCTCCTCCTTCTTCTTCTTCCCTTTCCCTTTCTTCTTGCTCCCTGGTTGTTTGGTTTCTTTGCCTTTATCTGTCGATACGACATTTACTTCCGAAGCAAGAAGTTCATCTTTTGCATTTTGACCTGAAATATTATGGGCCTTTTTGGATGTAGCCTTTGTCGATTTCGTGTCTGTTATGCCAATCACGCCATCTCTGGCATGAGAGTCATTGTTTGATTTAGGAGGAGGAGGAATTGAGAATTCCGGTCTAGGGGCGTCAGTTATTTTATCGTAGAGCGTGCCAGACTGAGTGTAAATCAAATCCAGATATTGCGCACGAGCGATAACTTGCTCTTCTGTTATGACTCCCCCCTTTGCCACATCTTCCGTGATGGAAGGCAGTAATGACTTGATAAACCATTTAGCTAATAGCTGATCGGGGACATACGTTTTTACCATTCTACGATGACGTCGCCACTCATGTATATGATCAGATATGTGAGTGGCCGTTGTCTGTTTGAAATTGGTAAGAAGTTCTGTTCCCGTTTCGTACCTTATTGGTAACTGAAAATGGGTTAAAAAGGTTGTGGCTAAGGTACTGAAGTTGTCGAACGAAGCTCTAGGCAATTCGATGTACCATTTTGCCGCCGGACCCGTTAACGTCCTCTGAAAGAGGCGAAGTCTTATCGAATCATCATTTAGGGTGTTTGATGAACACCATAGATGAAAGGTCATCACGTGATTCGATGGATCTTCACCCAGATTTCCATTAAATTTAGGAATATCTGATGGAAGTTTATGCGGAATCGCTGGCCACCAAGGGGCGTAAGCAATTGGATCATTGGCTAACCGGTTTAAATCAGGTAACTCCAAAGTTGCCATAAATGGTAACTGTTGATTCAGGTTAGGTGAAGCATACCTAGGGTAAGATGGGATTGCCTGAGTAGTTGGTCTTTGCATACCGGCATAATGCATTTGATGCTGGTATATTTGGTAAGGTTGGTGGACATGACCATTGTAAAATGGTTGATTTTGCCCGTTTTGAATGTACGACTGTCCACTGCTAGCAAAGATTTGTTGCTCAGAACCTTGGTATACTTTTTGGAATTGCGGTTGTTGGTATTGCACCAGCCATGGCTGTGAAGCCACGTGTTGTTGCCCGATACTAACAGTTTGACCAAGATGAGGGGTAATTGTACCCGTTTGAACCTGTGTCATTCCACCAATCGGCGATTGTGGTTGAGTCGCAGGGTCAAGGGGCTGTTGCATTACAACCTGAGAAACCTGAGGTTGGCATACAACAGGAAGTGCTTGAACTTGCGACACCGTCACAATAGCTGGTGTAGTTGGAATATTTGACGTAGGTAAGCATTGTTGCATCGAGTATACAACTCTTGGTTGTTGAGGTAGTATAGGTACCCAAGCGTTTGAGGTAATTCCAGTGTAACTTGAATGTTGTTGTGAACTCCCGTATGGATATCCTCCCGGAGGGGATAATGAAAGGGTATACTGCCCCCCATACGGTGGTAATCCAGAACTCAAGGGTATTGTTTGCCCTTGGGGGCCGAACTGCCCAAATTGACCTCCAAATGGATCACTTTGTTGAGACTCAACATAAGAGTTTCTGGATATTATTCCGGATGAACAAACAGGAACAGACCATACTGTCGAAGTAGCCCCTGTGTGGGCTCCTTCTAGCGGTTGAGAGCTAGTCGGGACAGATGGTATACTGGCGAACATTGTTGGAGTGATAGAAGGGAGTTCTACCGTCGCCATGTCAGACGACACAGTCCTAGATGTTGACGGTTGTTCAGACATTTGTAGTCTATCCAAAAGATTACCTAGTGATTCTACAGGAGCTTCCGCTGGTGGTAGACTAACTTCTGACGAAGAAGGATATAGAGTGATCCCGACTCCAAATTGCGTTGGAGTACTTGTTTGAGGATCTTCTACAATTTCTTCTATGGCAATCAGACCAGGTGGAAGGGGAAGACCGTCAGGTCCGTAAAATATTTCTGGTGCCGAAGAAGGTGTGAAATTGGCAGTGACAGATGTTTGAAGAGCAAGACTCTCTGAACCGGTTGTAGATGGAACTGGTTCGGTAACACAAGTGTTTACTCTCAGACTAGGATCAGTATCACTATCCTTCTGTGGCTGCTGAACTTCTTCTGTAGAGGCAGGGATTCCATAAATGTTTGGAGTAGCCGGAGTCTCTGATGTCGTTGGAACACTTGTTCTAACTTTAATAGGAGATTTGGAACTGGTTAAACGAGTTCGCTTTGTCCATACTGGCTTCAATTCCGGAGACAAAGACGGTTGACTCGTAAGCCTCCACGAACGACGAGGTTTCAATTGACTTTCTTCCACGATTGCGGATTACTCGATCAACTAAAATAAAGGGGAAGTATGTTTCCGAATTAAATGAATTTTAGATGCTTTGACACAACTTGTTTTTTCAGTTTTTAAGAGTCGAGAAAAAACAAAAGATGACTCTAGTCGCCTTCGATTTTTAATGAGCCTGAAGTGACAAGTGCTCAGATGGACCTTTTCCGTTAAGGAGTTTGAAAAGGAATGAAAGGGACTGCTCTGGAAGTCTAGGTAGAGGGAGTACCAAACCAATCGCAAAACTGTAGAATACTTTTTACGGTACGGCAGTCAATCTTCCTGAATGCTGTGTTCAGTTCATTACGATCGATAGGGTGGCAGACACGGCTTCCTATGGATAAAGGATTTAAGCCTATAGGGGTCTCCCAAAATATACTCGACGGTACGTGGGAGCACAAGTCCGTACTGGCACTTATCGTCTCAAAGTGGAGGAATCACCCAACCATCAGTGAGGACAACAGTTACTAGGCTTTACGACGCCAGAATACGTCTCTAGCCTAGACCTCTAAATGTTGTGCGTTAAGTTCCAAAGCATTGTTAGATTCATTGAATTTATTTTAAGTTGATCTTGTTTATGAAGTTTGCCTTTCGGGTTCACCACGAGATGTAGATGTAATTCCTAAAATGCAATCTAAAGATGATAAACAAACTTTTTATCTCTTTTGTGCAATGAAAATCCTAGCTACTAGGGAAAAGAAAGACAGAATCTTTTCACAAAGAGCAAAGAGCACACTGTAAATGCACTTTCCTAAATCAAGCCAAACAGACTGTCTATATGCAAATGCACATGCATGTATTTGTTTTTCGACTTTCTTAATATATAGATGCTTAAAAAGAAAGTTGATGTACAAATCTGAATTTCTTTTCAAGCGACAAATATAAACAAGCTCCTTTTCGAAATCAAAAATAGAGACGATTACGACACTTTACGATTTTGAAATGAATACTTGTTTTTGACACTAGAAAATTACAAATTCAGACCAAAAGCAATAGTAACAGGATAATCGACCATCAACAACAATCAAACTTTCTCCTATGATCGAAATCGACACTTGCTACATATTCAAATCAAAGGATGACAATACGACTATGCTACTTTTGCAAAGGAAAACTGTAAACGACTCAACAAACACACAAAAACATCTAAAATTCTTTTGTACAAAGGAGGTGGAATAACAACAAGGAAAAGGAGTTTCAGACAGACATATACTGATCACAGGCAGCAAAATTCAGGAATAGAACTGGAAAGGATGATCCACAGAAGCCACAGCTGCACAGAGCTAGTTTGATCAGCGCACCTGTAACACAGAGAATCTGAAATGAAGCGCAGGTTGTCCCTTCGGGAAGTGCGTTGAAATTCAAAATCTCTGAACAGTACCTGCACTGGGCCAGAAACGAGACTCTGTTCGGGTTCCGGGTCACAGTTTACAGTTCAGTTCTTGGTTTTTGGCCGAGTAAAAAGCAATCAGTAATGCAACAATCAGGGGTAGATCTAAGGAGGATCTAAGAGCTATCACAAGGGCAATCAGATAGTTTGTGAATCAGTTGTTTAAATCATAAACAGATCCAGTGGATGGATTGAAGCAACAGTTATCTACTTTGCATTTGTTATGGAAAATGCAGTTCGAATGCTACTTATAAGTTTATGAAACAAACAACAAAGAATGATAAACAAACAAACTAATTATCTCCCCAGTGGAGTCGCCATTTTGTTACAGGGAAAAGTGTCTATTTAGAACTGCTCTATCCCACTAAGGTGTGACAGCTGCCTTAGAAACAAACAGAGAAAACCTACTTTTGTATTTCCTTTATGAATTATAGATAGAGAGGAATAGAAAGAACCAACCTCTGTCTTGCGCTAATCCTTTGATTCGATCCCTCTCTTCTTTGATAGTCTCCAGCTACCTGCTCCCTATCATGCCCATCTTCACAAAGTACCTGTAAGATCACAGAAGCATAGCACTATACAAAGACATGGATCTATATTCATAAACAACTTAGTATCATATTTAAATTGACCATACATATGTAACAAGCATCAATGATACAAAAGAATGGAGGAACACTCAAATAGCTTTTATTGATAAACAAGAAAAGATCCAGGAGGAGTTACAACCAATGGTTCCCACCCAGCATCAACCTCCCAGCAAAGAAGCCCCTCTTCACCTCAAACAAAGCTTAGATCACCCAACAATCTGATGTTTGTTTCTAGAAACCAACAACAATTCCTTACAATATGCAAAATTCCAGCCTCTGGATCTCTGGGATGAGGGATCCATATATAGATATCTGTAAGGGGAATGAGTCAGCTTGTGATTTGATTAGTGTCTTCTCTCTGTCAGTTCTTGCTTCCACTTGGAGACTGAGGGCCTCTTACTCATCCTTGGTCGAATTCAGTGAGGCAAGTGTCACAGGAGAAGACTCTGGAAGCTTCCATTGCCTCTCCACCTCGCAGAATGACACTGCCATTTGTCATTTATCGCCCATCGCACCCCACAGAAGGGAGTTTTGAAATTCAACGCACCCTCATAGTGCATTTGGGTGAGATGCAACGCACCTAGCTAGTGGAGTAGCTGCAATGATCCTATTTTGTCCAATTTTGAGTAGTTTTTCATGGAGAACTTCTGGGAGAAGTTGTAATCTATTGACCTTGTTCCTTTAGGGGTTAGAACAACACTTTTAGGGACTTAGGAGCCCTTGGTTTATGGACATTTCATGCTTGGTGTTGTAGGGCACAAAAGTGTCTATAACAGTAAGCTATACGCAAGTTTCATTAGTCAGAGTTGCGTATAAACGTTGTTTCCATCAACTGAAGTAGCGTATACAAATCTTTGTATAAATTGAAAAGAATTTATAATACTGATTCACGCCCCCTCTCAGTATTATTTTCAACAGTATCATCTTTTATTGGCTCTTGTTATTATGTTACTTTTATTGATGACGCAACTATGAAAACCTAGATTTATTGTATTCAGAATAAATCTGGTGTATTTTATACTTTCAAGAAATTGAAAGCTTTGGTTGAGAATGAGACAGGAAAGAAATTGAAGTGTCTCAGATCAGAAAATGGAGCTGAATACTGCAACAAGGAGTTTGATAACTACTACTCAGAGCATGGAATTCGTAGAGAGAAGACAGTTCCAGGAACACAACAAGAAAATGATGTGTCAGAAAGGATGAACATGACAATCATGGAGCGTGAAAGGTGCATGAGATTGCATGCAAGATTTCCCTTACAATTTGGGGTAGATGTTGTATATACTATTGTTTATCTAATAAACATAGGGCCTTCAAGTTCCTTGGATGGTGGTATTCCAGAGGAGGGATGGATATGTAAAAAGGTAAACTACTCATTTTTAAAGACATTTTGTTGTGAAACCTTTATCCACATCAATAAAGAAAATAGAACAAATCTTGAGGCAAAATCAAAGAAATGTACATTTATTGGATATGGTGTAAATGATTTTGGTTATCACTTATATGATTACGAAAATCACAAAATCATTAGTAGCAGAGATGTGATATTCAATGAAAAAGTCTTGTATAAAGATCAAATGCAAGAAAAGGAATGAGAAAAAGAAAACAAAGAATACACATTGCTTGATGAGACCACAAAAAAGTAATGGTGTATGAAAATCATAATGATCAACAACCACAACAAAAAAAAGCACCTAAAACACCTGAAAGTGGTGTTAGAAGATCTACGAAGATATTTAGACCCCCTGAACAATACTCTCCTTCATTATATTATGTAATATTAACTGATTCTGGTGAACTGAAAAGATATGAAGAAGCAATGCAGGTAGAAATCAGGAAAAAGTGGGAGCAAGCCATGGAAGAAGGCCTTGATGCATAACCAAAGTTGAGACTAAGTCAAGTTACCTGCAGATAAAACAAAATTGCAGTATAATGGGTTTATAGGTTGAAGGAAGAAGATGGAGGTAAACAAAGGTATAAGGCTAGACTTGTGGTGAAGGGGTTTGCACAAAAGAAAGGTAAAGACTTTGATGATTTCTTTTTCTCTTGTTATTAAAATGATTTCAGTTAGAACTATTTTAAGTTTAGTGGCAACAAAATATTTTCATCTTGAATAGTTAGATGTAAAGAAACCCTTTCTCCACATAGATTTGGAGGAAGAAATATATATGCAATGCCCATAAGGGTATGAGGTCAAAGGGAAGGAGAAGTTAGTGTGCAAATTGAAGAATAGCTTGTATGGCTTAAAGCTGGCTCCAAGGCAGTGGTATCTAAAAGTTGACAGGTTTATATCTGAATAAGGTTATACTAGATGTCACTCTGACTGTTGTGTTTATCATAAAAAGAAAAATGATGGTAGCTATATTATATTGCTATTGTATGTAGATTACATGTTTGTTGTAGGATCTAACATGTAGGAAATAAATGTGCTCAAAGGAAAATTGGAAAATTCATTTGCAATGAAGGATTTGAGTGTTGAAAAACAAATCATTGGTATGAGAATAACTAGAGACAAGAAAAATTGTAAATTAACATTATTTCAGAGTGAGTACATAGAAAAGGCATTGGAAATATTTAATATGCAGAATGAAAAACTAGTTAGTACAACTTTGGCTAGCCATTTCAAACTAAGTAAGGAGATGTATCCCAAGACTCTAGAAGAGATGGATTATATGTGTAAAGTTCCATATGCATCATCAATTGGAAGCTTAATGTATGCAATGGTTTGCACAAGGCTTGATATTGCACATGCATTGGAAGTTGTAGGCAAGTATATGAACAATCCAGGAAAAGAGCATTAGATGGAAGTGAAGTGAATTCTCAGGTATTTGAGAGGTACCACAAATCAAACATTACGTTTTGGTGGTTCAAACATTTCTCTACAAGTATATGTTGATGCAGATATGACAGGTAATAGAGATAACATAAGGATCACCATAGGGTATGTGTTTACTATAGGTAGAACAACTCTCAATTTGGTTTAAAAATTGCAAAGCATTATTGAACTTTCAACAACAGGAGCAGAGTATGTTGCTGCTATAGAGGCTAGTAAATAGATGATTTGGTTACAAAGGTTTATGGATGCATTGGGCAAGAAGCAAGAGATGGGTAGGTTATACAGTGACATCCAGAGTGTCATTCATCTTGCAAAGAACTCAACGTTTCATTCCAAGACTAAACATATACAGTTCAAGTACCATTTCATATGGTCAATGTTGGAAGATGGAAAGTTGAAGCTAGAAAAGATACACACTAGCTAAAATCCTATAGATAAGCTAACAAAAGTTGTAACCAGGAAGAAACTAAGATTCTACTCAGTTTCAATTGGTCTTCAAGTATGATGGTGAAGATTAGAAACATCCAACAAGTGAAGTAATAATGGCATTTATAAAATCAATTTCCGAGTGGGAGATTGTTGTGTGTGGAACATGATTGTTCAGAAGTATTTTGTTTCAGCCGCGTTGGATCTCCATTAATAACAATGTGGAAACACAACCCATTTAATCGTTGTCAAGGGGGTCCGGGGGGGTGACGACAAATTTTATGAACCTCCCCTTGGCGAGGGTTCGGGGGAAACGCCCCCAAAGCTAAAAATAGATGAAATTTTCCTTGTAAAATATTGTAATTTCGTAGTCAATCTGGGTCGTTCATTAGGCAGATGATCTGATGGTAAAAGTTATGTTAATTTAGGGTTTTTTCCCATAGAAGGAAACCCTCATTTTATATGAGGGAATTGTATTTCGGTTATGTATTATTTTGAGCGAGAGATAGGAGGCTGTGTGAGAGTGAAAATGAAATTACGGTGGATCTGTTATATGTTGTATCTCTTCAAATTATTGGATAATATAAAAGGAAGGATTGTATGTTTCTCTGTGGACGTAGCCTAAATTGGGTGAACCACGTATGTCTGTGTCTCTCTTGTTTTATGCAATTTTGTATTTCTGTTTCTGCAATATTTTATGTATTTCATTGGTCCGTTAATTAATTTCTAAGATTTCATGGTTTTCTCTTGTTTGCTTCTTGGTCTTTCCTTTTATGTTTTGAGAGCCTTAGGATTTGGTTGGGGAAAGAGGAAGGTTAATGGAGCTGAGGAAGAGCTTAATGAAACCTAGCAGGTAATGTAAGACCTAGATGAAGCTCGGTGCATGAGTAAAGGACAACTAAAGGCAAGAGTGTGACAACCAGTTGGATTGGTTGGGTCCATTGGGATAAATGGATGGTGGTAGGATAGTGATAAGAAAGGTAACATGAAAGGTAAAGTAAATTTACTTGAGGCATTAGATTACTTGGCTAAGTTGGGAACTCTTGTTCTCAATGTCGTGCATGTTGTGCACGGATAAAGGGAGTCTTCTTAACCTAGACCTTATGATATCTAGTAATTGTGTTGTGATTATGATTATATATGTGTGTGTGTGTGTGTGTGTGTGTGTCATTGTCCAATAGGGTCATCAAGGATCATGATTATTTTATGATAGTGTTTACATGTATATGTGTGCGTGTGTGTGTTGTTGTCTCATAGGGTTGTCAGGGATAGTGATTGTTTTATGATGATGTTTATATGTATATATGTATGTATGTATGTCATTGTTTGAAAGGGCCATAAGAATCATTCTTGTGGAGGGATGATTGCTTATGCAAGTGAATGGCATGAAGAGGTTCCTAGTTTTATGAGGAATCAAGTGGGAAGAGTAGCCCTGCTGGTGTTGTGTACATGTTGGTTATGCAATGTTGTGTACATGTTGTTTATGCAGCGTTGTGTACAGATGGTGTTGTGCGTATGTCGGATATGCGATGTTGTGTAAATATGGTCCTTTGTACATGTTTCATATATGGTGTTGTGTACATATGGCCTGGTGTGCATGTTGTACATATGATGTTATGTACATGTGGTGTTGTGTGCATGATTGTACATGTGGTGTTATGTCCATCTGGTGTTGTGTACATGTTGTACATGTGTTGTTGTGTGTAGGTGGTGTTGTGTACATGTTGTACATGGGTTGTTGCATGCAAGTGGTGTTGTGTACATGTTGTAGATGTGTTGTTGTGTGCAAGTGGTGTTGTGTATATGTTGTGCATGTCGTGTTGTGTACATGTCGTGTTGTGTACACTTCATGCATGTGGTGTTGTGTACATGTAGTGTTGTGCACACGTTGTGCAGGTGGTGTTGTGTACATGTGGTTGTATGTACATGTTGTGTAGGTGGTGTCGTGTACAAGTGATGTTGTGTACACATTGTGTATGTGGTGCTGCGAGCAGGTGATGTTGCGTACATGTGGTATTGTGTGCATGTACATGTTGTGATGTGCACATGTGGTACTGTGTATGCACATTGTGTAGTAATGGTATCGTGACATGTATTCATTGCATTATACTTTTTGTACGTATATGTATTACATTGTACATTGGGTGTAGGTGTATGTATTGTGTTGTATACACCAACTATAGGTGTATGTGTTGTGTTGTACACCTGGTGTAGGTGTATATGTTGTGTTGTATGCCAAGTGTAGGTGTATATGTTGTGTTGTATGATGGATGCAGGTGTATGTGTTGTGTTGTACATCAAGTGTAGGTGTATGTATTGTGTGTTGTTGTAAGCTGTGTGTGGGTGTATGAATGTGATGTACATTGTATGTATGTGTACGTGGTTGAAGAGAAGAGAAGCGCTAGGTTCTTTCCAGATGTGGCAACCGATCCGATGTGTGTCCAGAAAAGAAAAAAAACCAAAGTAGAAGAAAATGACCAATTAAAGGATAAGTATCAATATTTTATTTTAGTTTTTAATTATTCAGTGATATATGAATCTTATTTATGATGGTCGATTTTTGAGCTAACTGGACGTGATATGTTTATTCATGATGATTTGATCAAAGAAAGAGTTAAATTGTTGTGACAGGAAGTGAATAAAATCATGTGTACCTTATTGACGAGCTACCAGTGAGGTATGATTTGAATTTCATTTCAATTCATTTTGAATCTAATAACAATTATGTGCTTGGTACACGAAAGCATGAGAATGCCTGGTTGGGTGGTTGGAACTCACTATACTATTAGCAACAACAGTGAAAGGATTTGGAAAATAAATCAGTATGTTGGTAATGCATTTAGGAGCAGGGCCATTATGGGACACTAGTACCTAATAGTGTTCATTGATTTGCATGAACATGCTATGACTAGTATGATGGTTTTGAGACAGGTATATACCTTGGTTTTGGACCTTCCTGATGCGAGGAAACCTTGCCATGGGATGGATCACTCAGGAAAGGGGATGTTGGGGAAATTGGAAGGTGAGTGATTGCATGGAAGGGGGTTACCGAATTTCCTGAGGGAATGTGTAGCAGAGAAGGGAAGGACAGCGTATGGAATTGGTTTTGGTCACTAGAATTGACAAATGGAATCAGATGCACATTTGGGTGTGCCCTAGAACAATGAGTCGGTAACTATTCATTGAGGGAACCGGTAGTGCAAGGATTGTAGCGCTAGACATTGGATGCAGATTTGACTTTGGCATTGGATTTTAGACTTCTTGGGAAGGAGGTGAATCCTGGTATTACTTTGAGGGTGGATATGTGAGCCTCTATATTCCCTTGTTGCTGATGAGGTCTACGTATCCTTCATTGTTTGTTGGTTTAGGCAAAGGAGTTTTCGTATATGTACATAATTATGTATGGTTTTTATTGTAAATACCATAATGAGTTGTGTTATAAAAGCTCCAGTAAAAATATGATTGTCATGTTTTCAGTAGGTTGGTCATTGTAAATATTGCAACGAGTTGAGTTATAAAGCTCCATGGGTAGTTTTTTTTGGTTTTCAATAGTTTTTCTAGTTGTAGGTGTCATTTAACACTGAGGACAGTGTTCCCCTAAGGGGGAGTGGTTTGTAACAACCACGGGTTAACAATCCATGTAATAAAGTTAATAAAGGAAAAATAAGACCAAGGTCATGAGACATGTATTCCAAGTTGAATGTTGGGCAAAACATCTTAGTGGGTGTTCATTTGGTTTATTATGGCTAAGGGGAAATTGATAAAGGATTTGAAAAGGAAATAGGAATTAATTGGCATTTATTTATGAAAATAATGGAACATAGGAGAAAAGGAAGGTGAAAGGTCACAAATTTGCATGAGAAGGAAAATGAAGAAATTAGAGTCCTTAATAATAAAAAGTCTTATGACGATCATTTCACAACCTTTTTCAGTTTTAGCTTAAAGCTCTCTCTATTCTCTTCCTCTCTCTCATACTGTCATACACTTAGAGCATTCTTGGAACACTCTCGCATTAGAGAAAGGAAAGCAAAGGAAGGGCAAGAAAGTAAAGGAAATAAAGGATCAAGCAAGGAAAAGTTTGGATCAAGCAACTACAATGGGAATAATTGCATGTAATCGGTTGCATGTGTGATTTCCTAGTCATTTCATGGATGCATGACACATGCATGTGTGTATTTGGTTCTCTTTTTGTCATTGGCATGGGTTTTGCTAGGTGTGACAGTGGTTTTCAACCTTGCCTTTCCATTTCCAGATAACCATAGTGTGTTGGGGTTCTTTTTCTTGGTTGAGATGGATTGTTAGATGGTTTTGAAACTGAGTGGGGTGGTATGAGGAAAATTCCCAAAGGCTTAGGAATCTCTTGACTGGTAAATGGCAAGATACATGGTAAAGCATAAGGGTGGAGACAGGAAAAATCCTCATGGTTTAGGTGGATAGATCTAGAGGCAACCATGCTTGTTTTGGGCCTAGTGATCCATTGACCAATATATGGTAGGATTGTGGTAAATCCTGATAGTGTAGGTTTATTGTTTGGGCCTAGGAATCCCTTGACCCGTATATGGAGGGATACACAATAAAGCCTAGCTATATAAATGAGGGTTTTGGACCTAGGAATCCCTTGATGGTAATGGTGGGATACATGGTAAAGCTTGAAGAATCCATGGTTGGTTTTGTTATGAGTCCCACATTCATGCTTAGAATATGGCATGGGGGTGATGGGCTGAAAGAAAGATTTGATTTAGCCCAATCTATGGCCGGGTGGTATGTGGAAGTCCTGACTTGGTTGGCATTTTCATATAAATAATAAGAATATTTCCTCTTTAGTTTTATGAGTAAATGTGCTTGGTTATTATGTGATTTTAATGGTTGTTCTATCATTGTTAATTTGTTGGTTATATGTTGGTTATAAGCATGGTTTTATGACAGATCTTAGTCATGGATCTCATCATGTTTTGATTGGTAAATGAATGAATAATTAATATATGACCTAATAGATGATAATGCATCTATGGTGAGAAGACATCAAACCTTCTTAATGATTCTCAGATAAGTATGAGACCCTTATGTTTAGATGTGTATTTATGACATGTACATTACATGTTCATGATGTGTTTTACGGAATGTATGTCATGGTTAGGCCTGGTTAGGTCAAGTTATTGTCTAAATTTTATATGGAAGGCTTTGTCCTTGTGTCATTTATCATTTTTGAGAGTTTCATCAAGTTCTAGGCAGTGACTTGGAGTATGGCCCTAAAAATGTGGCACATATTTCGTGGTAGCATGCCTAGAACTGTGAAATTGAGACTGAAGTAGCTCCCTTACAGGCTTATGCATGCGAATAGAGGCTTTTAGTTGCATGGATTCAAGCTTGTGCATGCGACTGGGAGTTCAGGACATTGAAAAATAAAGTTAGCTTAGGGTCCGGGCACCTGAAACGTTGGTTTAGCCCTTGGGGTTCCTATAGCACCTAAGGGAAGTCAATAAGGTTTTTGGGTTGTTGATTCCACTTCCTTAAGGTGATCTAGGAGGTTGAATCATATCATAGTAACTCTTCATCACATGTTTACCTCGATAGGTCGGTTAACTTGGGCAAATGTGGGAGGAGGGTGTTACATTTTCTTTCTTGAATTATTCAGGTCATATGTTCTTTATATCCTTCTCCTTAATTTTCTTGTGTAATCTTGATTTAGTTGTTGTACAAGATAGTTGATAAGAACTATCCATTCTACCTTCATAGGACACTGCTTAAGCATCTGGTCTTGCACTCCAATGCATTTTTCTTGATGTACTCCCTCTTGCCCTACTGGTTTCCTATCCATTTTTGGAATTTCAGATCGAATACCAAACTATTTGTACCTAAGTATGTCCAAATTACTATCAACAGGTTCATGTTGCTTTTATTTTTACAAGTTTGATTGCCTTTGCAATATCATTACATTTACTTCCTCTTAATTCTCTTGGGTTCTGATAGTCATTTCATTATTTTCCTAATAATAATAATTAACCATCTATCATCTGATATAGCCTTATATTTATAATCTCCCTAATAAACATTCACCTCTTTGGTATTACCTTAGTATTATT
The DNA here is from genome assembly GCA_031772625.1 of Pinus tabuliformis. Taxonomy (NCBI): domain Eukaryota; kingdom Viridiplantae; phylum Streptophyta; class Pinopsida; order Pinales; family Pinaceae; genus Pinus; species Pinus tabuliformis. Next base: position 706,221,868 of record CM062808.1, on the reverse strand, counting down.
AATCATTTGTATTTAAGATAGGTTATGACTTACATATCATGGTAACTTTAAAAGAATTCCTCTAAACTCATATAGTCTAATATAAGAAAATTTTGGAAATTCAAACCAATGAATGATGGGACTTATAATAATTCTGACCATTTTTTTAACCCACAATTTGCGATAATTGAAAAGAAAAATGTTTTTTCTTGCAAAATGTCCCAATTGTATTATCGTCACACTAGCATCGTCTTGTGATTTTCTTATTACTGCCCACTCTACAAGCCTTTAGCAAGTAGCTATAGGATGGATAATAACAATGTCAAATTAGGCTGCTTCTCAGCACAAAAAGGTTTGGTGAATCCATTATTTCTTGATAACTGACTATATCCTATAGTCCATTTGATGCCAAAATTAAAAACTTTCAATTTGATGTTATTTTTATCTTTCTAGTCTCTAGTTCAACAATTATCCATTCTTTCATGTGAGAATTGCCTATTGCCCTTGATATAGCTAGCCGAGTCCACAATTCCACCCAAGTTCTCTCTCTGTTGTCACTCATCCTCCCTGCTAGCTAGATGGTCACATGTAAAGGCTTCAGAAGCACCATTTCTGCTAATAATTGCTCGACAATCCCCAACATCGAAAACCACTAAGTTACCATCTATAATAAGAGCATGTACACAAACAATGTCATTACCGACTTCCTTCTTCAAAAACTCTACATATGTTTCTAAATACCCATCTCTAACAATTTGTTCAAAAATGTGCCCTACTTCATCTACATTTAAAAATGTTCCTTGTTTTAGATTAAAAAATTTAAATCATTATCTACATTGATGACCTTGGTGAGATTGTATTAGAATCACTTGGAAGGCTTTTTTATATCAGATAATTTAAAATGCATCTTAAAGAATACCTTCTCAAAGCCCTTTCAGAAGAGCTATAGAGTCCTCGAGCAACTATTAGAAGAACAAAAAGGGCTTGTGGCAACTACTAGACATGAAAAATAAATCACAAATTTGAAAAATTTTGAGATATTATTTACCCAAAAAAATCAATGAAACATGATATTGGGTGCTCCTCGACTAATAACGTCAGATAAGACACATATCGTGAATATCGAACAATATTATTGCGAACCCTTTGACGTGAAACCCACACCTACCAACCCCATATTTCATCCAACACTGTTATTCTCACAACTAATAAAGATAAAATGACCCGTAAATATGCAGAAGTAAATCAAATGTATATTAGATTACCATATTGTTTGTTAAGGAGAAGCTCAACCTTTCGATTGCCATGGATTTGTTTGATGTGATCTGTACCCAACTGGGGATGTTGTTGATGTTCTTAAGGACCTCCCTGTAAATGTTTGGTTATCTATTCTTATGGTTGGCTAAAGACTAGCATAGGGAGGTAAAGGTTGGCTTTGCTTTACTCTCCCCTCGACATGCACACTGGAGCAACTAGCAGGGAATAGCCAGAAGCACCAGTTCCCCTTTCTGTCAATCTTTGTTCTTGAGTTGGATGATGTTTTGTTACCTTGTTGTCTTCCATCTTGAATACTTAGAGGTGTGGCAGAGTCTAAGTGTGAGCTAGAGTAGCTAGCAGGGCATAAGAAAAAGCCCCTGTTACCCTTTATGTTAGTCTTTGTTCTTGAGTTGAATGATGTTTTCTTACCTTGTTGGCTTCTTTATTTGATACTTAGAGGTGTGGTAGAGTCTAACTAAGGTCTATGACACCTTGTGATAGATGTACTATGTGCACGGGAGTCTAACTTTTCGAGGGTGAAAATGATATCTTCCAAAAGCGCCATCGGAAAGAGTCACAGGAGGCACCAAAAAGTAACCACCTTACACTATTTCCAAACATACTTCAAATTTTTTTTTTTCTTTAAATATTTTTGTTATCCAAAATTAAATAAATTTGTGGTAATTTTAATTTTATTGAAAAAAATCAATTGCAATAATTTTTTATTATAACAAAACATTAATTAAATTATTAAATTAATATATGAAATCGATTCACTCTAACTCTCAAATTTAAGTTTATCATGTTAAAATAAATCTATATTAGTTGGATCAAGAAAAATCAATTTTAATATTTTTTTTATTAATCTAATTTCAATTAAATTATTGAATTAGCAAAATTTTTAGCTTGGCCTTTTAATTCTATAATATGATGTTAGGTTGGCATTTTAATTTTCCAAAAAAATTTATGGATTATTTGAAAAACATTAAATTGTTCTTAATCATCTTTCCGTTACCTTGATGGTACAAAATTCCAATTCTTAACAGAGGAAATGATGCAAGGACGGGTGTTGACACCATATATTTTTCTATTGTTTTATCTAAATATTATATGTTTTAGAGTTTTTTTTATTGGAATTTGGTAAATAAATTTTTGGTCAAATCTGGACTTTTTTTATTTAAAATATAATTTTTATTATATAAATGGATTTAACACCCTAAAAAACCTCATATATTCAGATTATGAAAAATTCAAAACTCAAATTTGTAATTCAACAAATCTTTACCAAATTCTGAACAAAAATCCTCCATATAGTAATTTTCATGATACACTAAGGAGAAGGACTCTTAAGGAAAGACTCTTAGGGAAGGACTCCGAAGTGTACGATGAACCTCGATCACTGCAGGTTCCATAACAGGCAAAGAGTGCATTCACTCGGCATTTTCCATTAAAGGACTTAACGTTTACCCACACGCCTCTGCGCACATGCATTGTACCACATTCACAGTAAAACAATTATAACAATGCACTGGCAATCCTTTTCGCAGGTTGTAAATCAAGTGTACAGTTCCCATATCGCTCACAATATCAGCATCTGTACAATTTTCAGATTCTGCATACCATGCATGTGGGCACTTTTTAAAGATAAGGTCTGATCAATGTGACCAGAGTTGGAATTTGATGGGTAAATTGTGTGTTATGAGGTAATTTGTCTATCAAACACTGTATAAAAAATTACAAAACTTTCAGAATTTTTGCTTGAAACTATGACAATAGATCAGAAACTGTGAAAAACATTAAATTTGATAGGTAGCTCTCTTTTGAAACTCCAAATGCTACTATGAAAAGTATCCCTGTATCCCTGTGTCTAAATAAATAACTAATTCACATATGTTTTTTAAATAAAAATAATAAATGTGTTTCTATGAGCCGTGGAAGGGAGGGATTATTTTTTGTTTTAATAAAGAAAAAGAGATGCAATATATATAATTTACAAAAATAAATCATCTAATATATAGTTTGGAAATTTTTTTATTGTAAATATAATTTTTATATGTTTATTAGTTAAATTTGAATATGAAATATTCATGATTACAAATATGAATAATTATTATTTTAATTTATTTTAATGTGATTTGTATCTTCCTCGGATGCGGGTGATTAAGGTGATGGGACGGGAGTCGGGGGCTCGCCACATGCCGCCCCTCAGCCATCACGTGGCATCCCAAGCGCGAAGCTGGATAGGACGGAGAAGGTTAAAGGCGAAGGGACCTGGGGCAGTTAATGCCCGGAGAGTGCACTCGATCCAGAGCAAGGCAGCAGTAATGGAGGAGGAGTTCTCGAGCAGGGTAGGTGAGGACGAGGAGAATAAAACTGAGCTGGAGCAAGGAATGTTGGTTGTGATGCATTCGGTCGGCCTCTCTGTCGTTGAAGCGGTCCCTGCTCAAACGGACGGGTCCATCACGGGGCTGGCTCTTGCAGTGGATAGTCTGGTTCACTTGGTTGTTTGCTGGAAGTCTCATCCCACTATGGTGAGACCCCGACAGCGGATGCTAAGCCGCTGAGGCTCATCTAGAGGAGGGGGCTCACGCAGACCTGAAAGGGATAGTGTTGGGCATTGTTGCCACTGCAATCTTGCAAGCTCCATCGGAGCCACCCCCCTACACTCAGGTCAACACATGGATGCCGGGGCTTCAGGCTCGGCCACCTTGCCAGCTTTTGGTTCTACCATCTTCAATTTCACCAGCTCAACAATAAACCCACGCATCAACGTGCATGTTTCCATTCTGTTCATTGAGAATCCTCCAGAGGTTGATGACCCCATAGATGCTCGGGAGCAAGGGATGCAAGACTACCCAGGGGAAGCAGAGCAGGCTCCGACAGCTGAGACGGAGCAGGAAGCAAAGGGCCGGGGTACTGACAAGGAAAAAGCCAAGCATACCCAGAATGCTCCAAGCATGGAAATTGGGGAAGAGGCAGCGACCTCTCCTACTGAAGCTGAGCCGGACTACTATGGGTGGTGCCCAATTGTGGAAGAGCAACCGGACGAACCGAATGAATGACGATGCCAGTGCTCATGCTTCTCCAGGTCGCTCAAGGTGCAGTTATCGTTTTCTGTTTTGTTATCTGTTCAGTTAGTGTTTTCTGGGGTGTTATAGCTGTTGGGTATTTTGTGTTATTAATGAAAGCAAGAATTGTCTCCCCTGCGCGGGAGGATTTGGTCGGCATCTTTTTGTCTAAGGCCCCTGCGAGGGCCTTCGTCTATGGGCAGTCTTGGTATTTCAGTGTACAACCCCTGCGCGGGCTTGCTGTGGGGAACTATGTCTTGGTTTTTATCAGTCTTAGTTTCTGTGTTTGTCTGATGCCCCTGTGAGGGCAAGAGCTTACTGGTTTCACCTGTTGTAATTTTGAACTCTGTACATATGATTTGTATCTTGTGTGTTTTTGGCAAAAAAATATCTATAATTTTATCAATAAAAACAAAATTATACTTATAATAAATTGAATTAGATTAATTTATTATTATTTTTTATTTTTTAAATTAAGTTTGATATTATGTTTTATTATTATTATACTTTGGGGAGGTATGGTATGACCATTTTCTCTTTGACTGGGTATTAGTTTGTCTTGCACAAAAAATTTATGGTATTTATCCATAGTTTAACATTATGAATTCATTTTTTGTTATTATTTAAATTTATTTATTTGTAATCTGATTGGTTGAAGTCTTATTAAGGGTTTTAGTAACTTCTATTTCTATTGGTTACTAATTTTTTGTTTTAAGTTTTATTTCCATTTTATTTAACTTTTTTGATTTTTTTGATTTTTTTTCTATTATTTCTATTTTCATGAATTATAAAATTTCCAACATATTTTTGATTTAAAATGACTTAAAATATTTATTTATTTTTTTCTATTAGTTACGATTTTTTGTTTTGTTTTTAGTTTATTTCTTTTTTATTTTTTCATTTTTTTCTATTATTTCCATTTTCCATATTTTTTTCTTCATATTTTATGACAAAATTTAAAGAGGAAAAAATATTTAAAAAACATTTTGAAATAATTTTTTTTATAGTTTTTTTGTCTTTTTCTTTGGCCTTTTATTTTTTCTCTATTTTCAATATCAATTCCTTTAATCATAGTTTTTTTCTTGATAATTTTTAATTTGACTTTATTTTTTTCCCTTCACCTTTCTATAATTTTCAAAGCAACAACTATACAATAAAACTTCCATTTCAATGAATATAATTAAATTAGTAAAAAACAATTCTAAAAATAAGAAATTAATAAATTTTAAACAAAATTTAAGTGTAATTTTCTCCATATGTACATCTCATTCTTCATTCTACTTCAAATCTTAAAGACCTATTGCCATTATTGCAAGCATTCAAATATTATAAATTTGGAAAATGACAACTTGTGAAATTGAAATTGACAATCTTTGTAATTTTCATTTATTTATTTAGATATTGTTAAATTGCAGATTTCAATCAATCATTATTTCTTATTATTTGCAGGTCTCTCCGTGAACTCTAACAACTAAAGATTTTCACACTGATGACTATTCACACGGATGACTATCCCCAAGTGCAGTAATATCCCATGCAGTGACAAAGGAACTTGTGCCCAACCACTATTGTGTTGCCCAAATCCCATTAATAGGTGGAGTTTTTGTAAAAGTACTGTAGAAATTTAGTCGTTATTACTCATCAAGTTTTCATTTAAATAATGGACGGGGAGCAACTTTGTTTTAAAAATAGTTTTGGATGGAATAAATGAAGTATCTACATGCAATAATTTAATCAAAGCATGTATTTAGAAAATGTGCAAGCTTAATATTTGATTGGTGTTACCGTCTGTATCTTAGAGAAACAATGTTTTTTTTAGCTACCTATATTTTTTTAATTTTTTTTTTGACGTAGTTAGCAAGTTTTTATGTAAATTATAGTTTTCAACACATTTGTTATAAAAGAGTAGCCACATTGTATATGAGATTTCGTTGATTTTTTCAACTAGAATTATTTTTAATTATCTTTAAATTTAAGTGTTCAATTTTGTCTTTCAAATTTTAAAATCTAAAGTTATTTTAAAATATTTTTATAGAAAATGCGAAAGAGTAATAGGATAATTTTGTATTTAAGTTTAAAGATACAGAAGTTTTAAACATGTTGTTAGGTTTTGTTCATGAACATTGATTAGATTTTTACAATAATAATATTGAAAGAAACACAAATTTTAATATTAGTATACAAATTTTAATATTGGTATTACCTTGATTTTTTCAAATTTTTAGAGTTGCAAAATATCTAATTTTTTAGGTATTAGCCTTTTACCATGTTAATACTAAAACAACACAAACTTCAAACTACTATTACCTTTTTTTACGTATTATATTTTTACCATAATAATACTGAAACAACACAAACTTGAAATTGGTATTATCTTAAATTTTTATTTTGTATTGAGAGTCTTACATATTTGAAAATGTGTCACGCACTCCCATATACTAAGTAAATTTTTTTTTTAATATTACATGGCAATCTTTTATCTTAACACTAAGATATGGTAAATACATGGGTTCATATAAAACATGTAAATTACATTACCTGATTTTAAACTATAAACTTATTACACAAACAACGGACTTCCAATATCTATATATAAAAAGGTGGCGGCATAAATTAAAGATGATATCATGCATATGTGGCAAGTATATAGTTGCACGCATCACTATTAACCCTGGTTGATTGACGAAGTTATATGATTATACATATGTGCCTAGCGTTAATTACATAACCCCTTAGCAATTTCCGCCACTACGAAGCCTTCGGCTTACATGCAATGCACAAAATTCAATTATCATTAAATGGCAACAGCTACCATTCGGATTTTTCCCTATCCCGAACTTACCTGCATTCAATACATTCGTCCGGCCTCTGCATTTGGTACCAACTGTTAAAACCTGCGTCGTCCATTTGGCAAGGTGGACGGCTGTGATGGCACTTGGCCATGTGCTCCCGGAGCTCGAGGTGATACAGTCTGGCTTCTCGGTGATGTTTGGTTTCGCGCCCATCTCCACCGACTATCGAACGGTGAACAATGCATATGGCAGATCAACGGAGGAATTCATGCCACGAATCGATCATTGGTATGGAAGGTTTATAATCCTATCCCCTTTCTTTCGGGTTCTATTGTTCATTTGGTCCTGCGATGAGTGTGTTGTAGCTCTGAGTTCCTGAATAGTTCTTATGCAATTTACAGCTGCTGTCAGGGTTATGAAATGGTTCAGGTATGCGTTCCATTAGAGTTTGCAATGCTTCAATGTTTACTAGCGGTAATACGCCATTTCTCCTCATATCTCTAATTATTACAGTCCCTTTGTCTGTCACGATTTCCAGCTATTACTTATCGGTTTTGGTTTTTATAATGCTACTGTTCCATACTGCATTTCGTTCTCAGGTTTTCTTAACTAATGGTTTTCTGGTTCAGGTAAGAGGCTGCCATCGCACATTGAGGGCAAGGGTAACCTCCAACATGTTGTCGGCCGCCCTTAACCAGGTATGCCCATTACTGTAGGTTATTTTCCATTCTCAACAATCGAACCGAAGTCTGAATCCGGCTTCCCTTGATCAGGGTTGTCAGACTTTGACTGTTTCGATTCAGATTCCGCATATACCAGGGTTCTCTGGCAATGAAACGACTTCTAACCTTGCTCAAGCGGGACTCCATTGTCGAGAAGCACAGCACTCTGAGCTTCGATGGATTAGTTCAGGAACTATTTTAGCATGTTTATTTTAAGCTTTAAGCCATCCGGCTCATTATGTCTATAGACAAATATTTATGAACGAACTTAATGTTTGACTCTGACATAGATTGCTCTATTAGTTTCTTGTATAATGAGGTTACCCCTTTAAGTTTGGTTTGTTCCCATTCTCTTGTTTACAGTCCTCTCGGAAGGGTTTTATCCTCAGTTTCCTAGATTTATATTCTGAGCTTTCCACACAGAATGTTTAATATACAACTATACATTTTCATTATGATACATTTTGGTTTGTTTATGATACCCTGCGGCTCGTTTTCCTTTCCGTTCAACTGTATAGCTAGGGGTTTATTTGTAAGTCGGTCTGAAGAATGCATACACCACGGTTAACATACTATTCTGGTCATATATATTATTTATTTGTTGGACGGTCAATACGTTTGCTCTGGATATGTATTCTGTGCATGCAAAATTGCAGAGTTTGATTTCATAATGTATAAGGTTCTTGTCGTTCTCCGGCTCCGGCTATCCGAGTCCAGGGTTTAATCTGCACATATGTTTTCTTTATTTTATGTTGACAACATTGTAATATATATGTGCACTCGTTATTATTGCGGCACTTTACCAGTCCGCCTTATGATTCAATGTCATGCTGTGAATGCATATTAAGGGTTTTCTATCAGGAATACATATCCTACTTTTCTCGAATCTTGCTGGGTCGAATGTATATTTCGCTTGCTTGTCCTGTAAATTAAACAGAGGGTCTACGGTATACCCTTTACATATTTCTAAATATCATTCTAATTATAAAGACTCGTCTACTCAGATTTATGTCGTATGGTCATTTCTAATTAAGATGCAAGGGTTTGATGTCTGTTTCTTCTTTCAATACAAATGCGTTTCGGTCTCTGTTTATACAAATACTGCTTGAATCTCTTTTTATATTCAGATAAGGTTAACAGTCAACTAACCCCTACTGTTCTCCATTTCTTCTCACAGAACAGTGTAATAGTTTAGCACAGTACAGAATAAGAAATAACTTGACTAAATAAATAGTCTCACAGTAGGCCATACCTGCTATTCTGCAAACCTACTTGAGTGCTTGTCAATCCACCCGTCTGTAGGAAGTTCTTCGCTGAGCTTCCACCCCCAAGCACTTGCAGGTCCTACTCGACCGCAATAACACTGGTCTCGCCAGTCAACGCTATCTGATCCTAACCAGACATAGCGTGCACAGGAAAAATTCCTTTTCCCCTTATGCTATCTGATCCTAACCAGACATAGCATTTCTTTTTCTTTCCTTTCTTTTTCTCTGCCATCTGATCCTCACCCCCCTGTTAGGGTGCTTGCTGATCCATTTTAACCAATGCCAAGAATGAGTTGTAACTGATATGTAATTTAAAATTACTTTTACGCAGGTTTGATTAACTGATTGGTAATTTAAAATTACTTTACGTGGGGTTAATCACAATAGGTATATTACAAAATGCATGTTTGTGCAATGTCCAACACATAAGTGGATTAGTTTTTGTGCATGATTGTTGATTAGCTTTCTACCATAATTTTTTACATATTTGAAAATGCATGATTGTGTTGTCTCCCACATAAATGGATTAGTTTGTTTGCATGACTCTTGATTAGCCTTTTACCATAATAATACTAAAAACAAGTAACTTCAATGTTATTTTAATTTTTTAAATAAAATTCTAAAGAAATAAAAATTAGAATAATGGAAAATTAATATACAACATATATTTTATAAATGTGTTATTCATTAGTAAAACTTATTTTTGGTTTGTTACGTTTTCTCAAAACAATGAAGTTTATGAGTTCCTAGAGTATATATAATGTTTGGATTTCAAATCTTATAATGTAAAGTTTTTTCACACACTTTTAAACATATTTTCAATTTTTTTTTATAGAATTGTAATATTTAGTTTTTACACATATTTTTCTTGAAGGAAAAATGGTAATTTTATTATAAATTAAAATTACATGTTGTATATGCTCTACAGTGTCCAAGCATACAAGTTGAAGCTAGTGCAGCTAAAAAATCAAAGCAACCTAGAACAGTGAAGAAAACCATTATTGGGACCAAGTAATTTACAATTGCTAGTTGATTTTCTTGTATCATTAGATTTTTCTTATCTGGGTCTTAGCTCTCAAATGCATATGTTCATTTGACCCTTCCATTTACATACTTACCAATGCATGTTTATGCTTTAGTCATAAATAAATTTTTTTTATTAAATTGAAAATATAATGATATAAAAATATTAATTAAATTTATTATAGAAATTGAAAAATAAATTTTAATTATTTTTATAATTTTTGTTTTATTTTAAAAATAAATATATATAATATATATTTTTAAAATCATTTCTTTTCATATTTGGAGTTAAACGAAAAATTGTTAAGTGATAAATTTTATTTCTAATTTAAATTTATTTTCTAATTAGAAATATTATTTTTAGTATTTGTTTTCCAAAAGTAAAAATATATTTTTGATATTTCTTAAATAAATATCAAAGAATATTATTTTTTGGATCACTTAATAGATATTTTATCTTAGCATTCAAAATATGTTTTAATCCTATATAAAAGATTTATTAATTTAAAAATATAATTATATAAAAAATATTTAATTAAATTTAATTTATAATAAATTAAAGAGATGGAAAAAATATTTTTAATTATTTTTATTATTTTATAAATAAATATATTATTAATAAAAAATTATAAATATTTATACAATATGATATCTCTCACACTTTATCTCTTTGCAAAATGTAATTTTAGTTATTTATTGTTTTCTTACTTCAATTTAGCTATATTTAAATTAAATGACACTAGCTACTATGTAACACTTGTTATTATTTGATTTAATATTTCATTTTACAAATCCTATAATATTTCTTTCATATTCAATCGAAATTTAAATGTTTATACCATTATGATTTAGTTTTTTTTTTTTTTTTAATAAAAACTTACCATTAGATTTATGTTATATTTACTTAGATTTATGTTATATTTACTTGTCATTTGTTTGTATATATAGTTGTTAGGTGGTTTATGCAATTATGGAATGAAATACAGGAGAAGATTTAGGGATACAAATTTTAATCGAGAACTTTTTTTTAGATTCTGGTTGCTAACTTCTTTGTAACCATTTTAGATTCTGGTTGCTCACTTCTTTATAACAATTTTTTTTTAATTACATGTAATAAATTTTTTATATTATCATTATTTTTTGGTAAGTAAGATTTTTTTATTTTTCATTACTTAATTATGGATTTTCACCTTGTTAACTATTATCTAACCGCTTTCATTTATAAGAGGGGTTTTAAAAACGTGAAAATCAAAGTCAATATATTGTAAGTATTAGGGGGAGTTTAGGTATTAGGGGGTTTATAAGTGTGGAGAAGTATAAAAGAAGGTATGTAGTCAAAACAAGGGGTTGTTTTATTGGAAAGAGAAGGTACATTGAACTTCAACTTTGAGGTTTGAAATTTGGTGAACCTAAAAAAATAAATTTAAGGTTCTCTCATAACCATTGACCAAAATTAATATATGGAAACCCATAATTTCATGTTACAACTCAAGCTTGCAATCTATCCTTACAAATTCCAAATCTATGATAACATTTTTATGTTAATTAATATTAATTTCTAATTGTTTTATGATATATTTCATTTTAATTTTTATATATGGACAAATCTAATGCAATGTCATGCAACGTCATCAGAACCTCATTAAAAACTTCAAATTCAAACTGATCCTAATCGTTGCCAAACCTGAACCATATGACTTGAGTTCCAAGTTTATTAGATGATATCTTATTTTTAATTTTTAGATTAAATTGTGTTTATTTTATATTAACCTATTTTATATAGGACCATGTTAAATAAATTTGTTTAAATGCTTGAATATTCATTTTTAATGGAGTTCCTTTTAATAATTACCTTTAGAAAAAAATTTAAGCATTTTTCCATGAGGGGGTCACACAATTCGTATAGGCATGTCATACAACTTATAATAAGCCACACTCTTAATAAATTGTATGGTGATTTCATTAACTACGTAGTGTTGTTTTGTAGCTTGTTGATGTGTCTTTGTAAGTTTTTAAAAAGAATGAAATGTTGATTTTAAAAGAGAAATTACTCGTGTGCGTGTAAAATTGATTTCATGTTTCCGTTATTTAAATTCTCACTATTGTGTGATTGATGCCCTGGTATAAAGTGCAATTTCAACCTTAATGAAATTTAACAATGACTAGGTTGATTGAGATCATAGATGCCATGGTATAAAGTGCAATTTCAACCTTAATGAAATTTAACAATGACTAGGTTGATTGAGATCATAAGGACTTTACTGACCTAGGTTTGGAATTTTTTTGTATGGTATCATTCTAAATTCTATGATTAATATTCTCAAGGATTTTCAACAAGAAATCATGTATCAAGAAGAAGGGATTGCAATTAGAAAGTTCCAAATTTTTATTTTTAAAATTGAGAGTTTGTGGAGTAGATTTCATATAGACGGAAACAACATGCCTCACGTTTGAGGACAAATTCTATGGTTCCTTGAATTTCTTAACATGGAAGGTGAAGTTACACTCTTACTAAAAGATAATGATCTTTGGGATATTGTCAAGGATGTTGTGACTTTTCCTAGAGATCTACAACATTTGGCAACTCATAACCAAAAGAAAGGGAAGGCTAAGTAGATTATCTTGGATGCCAAAAAATATCATCTAATCTCTCATGTATCTAAGAAGAAGATGTTGAAGGATATGTTTGATGCCCTCATTGGTTTTTTCTGTAGTTAGAACATAAAAAGGAAGATGATGTTGTGGAAAAAACTCACATCCATAGTTATCACAAAACGAGACACAATAAGCAATTACCTTATGAATGTCACAGATTTGTGATCATCTTACAACTTTTGGAGAGAATATTGAAGATGCATAGCTAGTGAACATGGCATTGAATCGATTCCTAACTTTAGTGGAAACATTTTTCAAAGGTATTTTCACTTGGGTAAACCTTCTTGATTTTGAGAGCCTTTATGATGATTATATCCAAGAGGAGACTCAAATGGAGTCAAAAACTAGCAAGAAATATGGTGAAGACAAATTAGCTCTATTTGGTTATTCAAATAATGACAAAGGTAAAAAAGTTGAAAATGGCAAGAGAAACCTCATATCTAGGAAAGAAGAACTTGAATAAAACCAATTATTCTATTTGTCATAAGCATAGTTATTATGTATCACCGCATCTAGAGAAAAATAAGGGTAAAGGGGAGCGATATTAGAAGAAGGTAGTAGCCTCTACACAAATATAGTTGAATGAGTTAATGTTGTTCAAGAAGGATTTTTGATGATATTGTTCCCTTATACCAACACAATTCTAAAGGGTGCATGGTATGTGGATAGTGAGGCATCTTGACATATGACATTAGCCCATCAATTATTTCATAATTTGAATAATTCAGACACAGAAGAATAGGTTGATCTTGGTGATGATGCCAAGCACCCAATAGTAGGAATTGGTATTATTCCCTTCTAGTTCGAGTCAAGTAATTATTTATATTTTGATGATGCCTTGTTTGTACCATTTCTCAAGAAGAATTTTCCTTTAACCGCCATCATGGAGGATAAGGGATTTACAGTTGATATTAGAAACGAACTATTTCTCATCAGGATAAATGATTATAGCCTTGATACTCAGGTAATAGGTGTTAGAGAAGGTCATTCATATACGTTGTAGGGTGAACCTATTTGAGCCTTAGTGCATAGCACTGAAAAGTTGTGGCATAATAGGAGGGGGTAGTTGCATCATAGGGCATTGCTTATTCTGAGGGAGATAGCCATGAGTCTTCTATAGTTCAATATTAAGCAACAAGCTATATGAAAAAGGTGCACACTTCGCAAGCATGTCAAGACTATTATCCCAAGTCGTGATTATAGGTCCAAGGAGATTCTAGACCTAGTGTTGGCTTGGTGGGGCTTGACTCAGGTTCAATGTTAGTTAGCCAAACAAATCCCTACACTACTGTCCCTTTCGGCATCAGCCCGCGGAGCGCGGACCGAAGTCTCACCTGAAGCAATATGGGGGGATGCTGGAACCAAGTTTCCGCACCCTGAGATGGTCGTGATGTAAATTTATTCCTTCTATTCCTACTCTCACGTAGTTTGTTAAGTTCTAGGGCCCTGTCATTCTAGCCCTTTATTCTGCACTTCGGTACCTCCGCGAAGGGGTACGATTGGCCTTCACTCAGCCCTAACCTACAGTTAAGATACTTTTGCGCAACTAGGGCAACGTAGCATGTAGATGCCCAAATTATCTTAAGCATCTTACTTATCTTATTAAACGAACATAGTTAGCGCCACATAAATAGATATTCTTACATGCGTTCAATTATCCAACATAATTACATACATTCATGTATCATATAAGCATTATAAATGAAATTCATACACAATATGTCAAGATGAATTAATAGGAAACAAAGACACGGAATTTGTAAAATGCTTATCTTTATTGATATCTTCAGATGATTACAGACTTTATCCGCCTTGTGCACACAGCTGCAAGTTTCCTTGCACTCAGCTGCGGACTTCTACACTAGGTCTCTGTGCACTTAGATGTAGAGCCTCTACCTACGCTACGACCCGAGACTTAGACTTCTCTCCTTATCGCTCAAGAATTCTTCTACAACTTATTACTCGTTAAGACTACTTAGAGCTTACTTACTTAGCTCTTTTTATAAAATCCCATGGTCTGTGGACCATGGGTAGATCTTTTGCAGCCAACTTTACTTTACAAAATAAGAGCGGATAACCCTTTATTACTCATGACACCTTCACACTCCGCAACCACAAAATGCAAAGTCTTTAAAACTTTATTACAAAATTCGACCCAAAACATGGGCTTTTAGCCCAAAAACTGTCCTTGGGGGATCCCATTCCCAACAGGCCCCCAACAAAAACATCGTGACTCCCCCTCAAGTCACTTGGCAGGTGTGGAGATCTTAGCGTGAAGCCCTCCCAGCTCGACCCTTATGACTGAAACCTCACAGTGCACTGTGCAGCCGCTTGCTTTGCGTCTTCAACCATATTCTCGGTCACTGCTACTGAACTGTCGGCCTGAAGCTTTTACTGAGTTGCTTGCAAAGTAGCAATCTTTCCTTTGAGTCTGTCACTGTGTAACCCTCATCCAGCCAAGGCTTCAGTCGTCCCTTTAGCACTGCTTCCTTGTGCAGCACTGTATCCACCTGTTCCTTCAACTGCTTGGCCTCCTGCAGCTTTACTAGTCTCTATGTGAGTGTGACAGTTCATGTTGTGCCTTTGAATTCATCATAGCATTGTTGCATATCACACACTTCTGTCTCCAGTCACTGTACATTAGGGTCCTCTTGCAAGCTTGTCAGGACCTCGAACGATGCTCAAAAATTTGCGTGAAGTCTGCTACTGTGCTGTCAACTGCCACTACTAATTTTGTGACAGTGGTCACCTGCTACTCCCTTACTTTTGGTGGAGCTGAAGGTTGGGCCTTCAATTACAACTTTATGATCTCCAAGTTCAACTCCAACTGAACCCTAGCCATTTCTGTACAAACGTCACGCACCCCCGTGGCCAGCTTGTGGACACACACCTCAGCTGGTTCTTTCTCAAGAATGGCCAACTCTAGGACCTTTTGGCATTCCTCCTTGACGACTTGCATTATGTGCTTGTTCTGATTGGTCACCTCGGTCACAGCGGCGATGACAAGGTATCACTGTAGTTCCATATGCTCATTGTTAATATCCTGCTCACTAATCACCTGGAGGGCATGGTGCTCATGGGCCCTCAGCTCCGCAATCACTCCATTATGCAAAAGGTGGAGCACTTCACCAGGGAGTGCTGGCAAATTCAACCCTACTCCCTTGAGGGTGCTGACAGTGGGCCTGTCAACTTCATTTTCCATGGTCAGTGCTCCATTAGGGAGCCCTATCGTGTTAGAGGCCTTCACATGCAACATCTCAGCAGCTTCTGAAGTGCCAATAGTAAGGCTGGTAGACATTGTGCTAGCTTGTGACGTGCGGGTCTGCAGCTCCTGCAAACCTATCTGGATAGCCCCCAAGATTATTTTTTGCTACTACTCAAACTGTTGTAGGGCCTCCATGGTGACATCCCGCACTGTGTCACCGATGTCATGCAAGTCGCCCTCTGTGAGGGTGATTAGGTCTAGTGATGTCTTAGTAGCCTTGGATTTCTTCATGGACCCTCCTTTCTCTTACTCCTTTAGACGCTTGATGCGGGAAGATGTCGCCTATGGGTCTACGCCTTTTGTCTACTTGTCTGTCTCCTCCTCTGTCTCAGGTGAAGGCGACCTTGCACCTTTGTCAGAGCCTCGCTCTGTTCCACATGTTTGCTTCTCTGTCTGCTAAGTGGCATTGCGCTCCACCTGGGCCTTGTCAACGGCCTCCCTCTTTCTCTTTTGGGCAAGCTGTGTCATCTTTAGCTTGGCCTCCTCCTTCTTTCTCTATCTGTCAGACTTGACCACTCCCACCTTTAAGTCTATTGTAGTGCGCCTCTCTGCCGACCATCGATTGAGTATTGCATCAATGGCATCATCCGTTGCCAGATAAGGAGGGTCATACCATTTCTGTGTAGGGTCCTTCCACGCTGTAATGGTCACATGGTGAAAATCTGCTTTGAACTCTACGTAGCCCTACAGGTTGGAAAACATCATAGGCAACAACTGTGTTTGTGATTAGTGGCCATGCGGATGTTCATCTCCATCAAGATCCAGAAGATCTTGCTATCCTTGATTCATTGCGCATCCTTGGTCACCCACATCAAAGCGTACTTCGCTGCTTCTAGTAGTTCTAGTGTGATCGAAGGGAATTGGTTGTCCTCTAGCATCTCCCATGCTACCAGCACAATCAATAGCAAGAGCCACGCGTAGTGGAATGTCTTGTTGAGCTCCTGTGCTTCGCAGCAGTTCGCAAGGAACTCACCGCGGAGATAGTATTCCCAATTGAACTAAACTCCTTCAGCGCACTAGGCTGCTAGCGTGACGACAGGCACCAACACCTCATTGGCGCAACACTTCTTCATCACCTTCGCTACTAGAATCTATGTAGCTACCTTTACAATAGGGTCACAAATGCTGGATATGACATATCCACATAGCTTCTTTACCAACTTAAACTTCTCTTTCATGGCCTCCACGAGGGCCTACTCAACACCTTTTCTGCCAAATATCATGGCTAGATTTTCTCCTATGTAGGGAAACTACGTGATCCTGTAGATCAATCTATCAGTAATGGGTATTGGCTCCTCCAGCCACAAACACCCATCATGCACCAAGCATTGCAGCTACTTGATGACCGATACTATAATCGGGGTGCTGTTGTAGTGTGACACGTAAAGCATATTGAGTAACCCTACCTTGTCTACTCTTTTGAGCCACTTCCGCAGCTCCAATGCAGTCATTCCAGTGGTTGTATCAATAATGGGATGCATCAGCTGCTCGGTCGCTAGGTGTGGGAATTTATCATGGTTATCCAAGTCCCAGTCTTCAAGTTTTAACAGAGGAACCCACCCCAAGTGCGGTCCTTCAAAAACAATTTCATCCGATAACAGAGGGGTTTTGCAAGGGTACCTTGCTCTCATCGATATCCTTCAGTACCTTGGCCTTGCACTTGCATGAAGGGATGTACTCAGGAAACCAAGTGATAGGGTCAACACCCTGGGCTTCAAATTCCTCCACATCTATTCCCACATCCTCATCATCCATAGGGATGTCTTCGATTTCTTCCTCCTCTCGCTCCAAATTGATGGCTTTGCCCTTCTCCTGTGCCGTAGGCTTCAATGGGTTTCTTCTCGGCAATGTGTGTACTAGTATCGAAAGATGCTTGCCCTTATTATACTTCGCGCTTTCCTTGGTTGGGGTGGGCTTTGGTCTCGACATCCTTGGTGATTTGGGGACTTCTGCTAATACTCAGCAACCTCAGGAGTAACTTCTTCGGCCTCCATATCAATTTGCGTCACCGAATCCTCTGCTTCGGTATCTATAGCATCTATGGGTGCCAACATGATGTTCTGCAAGAACTCCCCTATCTCCTTCGACAATGTCTCAAATACTGAACTAGCTATCAGAACTTCAAAGTGCTCGCGGTTCATGTGCACTTGAGAACTCAACAACTCAATTCTTGAAATGCCAAGTGTTTTTCATTGGAAAAACACCTGTAATTTATAGGGCATTTTGAATTCAAATTCGACCGTTCCCCCCCAAATTTGATTAATTAATACCAGATTGGTGACAAATTTTCAAGGATCTGATCCATAAATTCTGTCTTAAATGTTGGCTGCCTGCTCTATTTGGTCGCATTTCTACAGTCAAATCATGAACAGTGACTTGAATGGTCACTTTCTAATCGACCTGCGCAATTTCTTCCTGGGTAGTGCAGCTCTCTTCACGCTGCCGCGAACCTTGTGACACTTCCTTACTTCGCACAATCCTCCAATCACGCAGCTCCCCAACTTGGGCATTGTAGTTTATAATCCCGCGCCTCCTTTCAGCTGCCTGGAGTGCTAAGACTATGCTACCTTCATATAGTCACATGGCCTTACCACCGGTGTATGTCTTCAAGCGACTCCTGTTCACCTTTCCTGGGAAGAGACCTCCATTAAATTTGGCCAATTGAACCGCTCCTCCGTCAGTAATCTCCTTAATGACATAGGGCCCTAACCAGTGCATTCTGAATTTACCTGGAAATTTATCAAACTTTTTATCATATAACAAAACCAGGTCATTTACCTTAAAGGTGCACAACTTAATGTGCCAATCATGCCATGCTTTTTCGCGCTGCTTTTGGACCTATTGGTGATATCCAGCTAGAAATCCTTCTTCCTCATGCTTAGCGAGATGCACGAGCCTCTCTTCCAGGGCTCCACGATCCGTTATACCTGTGAATGCCACTATGCACAAACTAGGCACTATGTATTCCATGGGCATTACCGTTTCCACACCATATACAATACTAAAGGGTGTTTGTCCAGTAGGCCCATAGTACTACAGGTATGCGCAGGTCCCAATCACTTTGCTGAGTGTTGCAAACCATGGTCAACACATTTTCCAGCACTTTATTGAATGCTTCCACCATCTCGTTAGCTTGTGGGTGATAAGGCGTGATCTTCTGGTGATATACATGAAATTCCTCCATCAGCACATTGATCGTCTCATTCAGAAAGTGCATACCGTGATAACTCATAAAAATCTTTAGACACCCTAATCACATCAGTACATACTCAAAGAGGAACTTCGCAGTAGTCACGCCTGTACAATCCTTTATAGGCTGTGCCACTGCCCATTGAGTCAAATACTTAGTCGCGGTCATAATGTATCGTGCTCCCATCTTCTTCCCTTGGGGTTGAATAGGTCCCACAAAATCTATCACCCATTTAGGGTTACAACGTCTTCTGTGGATTCAAAGGAATCTCATCCCTTCGCGAGGGTCTTCTAGTCCTTTGACACACATCACATGCTTTGCAATATGCTTTTAAGTCCTGATGGAGGGTTGGCCACCACAACCCTGCACGTAGAATCTTCTGTGCGGTCGCTCTCCCTGCATAATGTCCTCCCATGGCGCCCCCATGAGCATCTGTGAGACACTACTCCTTTCAAACTTTGGTACATATCGTCGCAATATTTCATCAAACCCCATTTTGTACAGATGCCCAACAATGACAAAAAAGTTCGTCGCGCACACCACTAACTCCTAATGGGTGGTGTATCCTTCCAAGGCAGTTCTTGTCGTTAGGAAGTGTATGATATATTCAAAATGACTATTCGTGACACGTACTGTAAATACCTATGCGTCAGGAAATCCCTCCTCTAAATTAGTGGGATCTTCCCCTATTTCGATGTGCGCCAGATGGTCTGGTCCCGCGTTCAGTCATCCAGGCTTCACAATAACTTCAAAATCATACTCCTGGAACAGTAAAAACCACCTGTAGATTCTACCCCCCAACACAGGCTTATTGACTAGGTATTTCAACGTGGAATGATCCATATACATCTTAAAATGGCTACCCAGCAAATAGTGTCTAAAATTCTGGAGCACGTATACCATGGCTAACCCTTTGCGCTCGGTGGTGGAATAGTTCTTCTCTGCCTTGGATAACCTTCTGCTTGTGAACGATATAGGATGGTCCAAGTCTTCTCTACTAACCTGTGTCAGTACTGCTCCCAGCTCTATACATGACACGTCGACATGTACATGAAACTCCTTCTTCCAATCCGGGAAGACTAAAATCGATACGGTAACCATATTTTCTTTCAATACATCCAAGATTTTCTTATAGTCCTCGTTCCAGAAGAATGTGACATCCTTTTTCAACAACTTCTCCATAGGCGCAGTGATCTAGGCATAGCCCTTGATAAACTTCCTGTAGTATCCAGTATGCCCTAGGGTAGTGCACAGCTGTTTCACACTCCTTGGCACTTCTATGTTAAGTATCACTACAATCTTCATGGGATCTACTATCAGTCCCTGCCTACAATCCACATGACCCACCAGGGTCCTAAAAGGAACACAAAACATACAATTCTTCAGATTGAGCACGATCTGGTATATTCAACAGGTATCTAGCATTAGGCACAAGCTTGCTACATGGCATTTCACTAGCCCAAACATAGTCCAGTCATCAAAGTATACTTCCAAGAACTTGTGAATAAATTCCTTAAACGCTGCAATGACTATGCGTGAAAAAATCAAAGGTGCATTCTTCAATCCGAAAGGCATTACAGTGTATTGAAAACATCCCCACTCAGTAGCGAAGGTTGTCTTGCTCCTATCCTTTGGTGCGATTTTGATCTGATGGTATCCAGAGAACCCATTAGTGAAGGAATAAGTTTCTTGTCCACCCACATTGTCCAACACTTCATCAATGAACGGAGTCGGGAAAGGATAATGTAGTCATTCAACTTCCTAAGATCTACGCATATCCTTATTTCATCCTTATGCTTCTTTTCCTGTACCACCATTGGGCTTACCTAATCAGATTCTTCTACGGGCTCAATGATGCCTATCGCAAGCATCTTGTCTGGCTCAAAGCGAACCTTCTCCTTATACTTCGGATTGAGACGGTAAGGTCTTTTCTTAATCGGTTTCGCGTCGGGCTTCAACGTGATCTTCATAACATCGAGGTCCCCGATTATCCCTTTGAGATCTGTAAACTTGGTAGGGAATAAATCTTGGTATTCGCGGAGCAATTTAGCGACCTTATCCACCATCGCATCATCCTAGTAATCTCCAATCTTTGCGAATTTGGGCTCTGCCTCCATACCAATATTTACATGTTTCGTTTTCAGTGGCATGGTTATATTAGGATTCTCAATCAGCGGTCCTCCAACCTCACGACGACCTTCCATTTCAGGGATGTTAATCTTTCATGGATCCTCATCTTCTTCTTCAGTGATTACATTATAGCATTCTAGCGCGTGACTTAGCTGAGTAGTCCAATCAAGCTGAATCATGTCCAAAGGATCTTGTGATATCCTAAAGATTGTTGCTTTCACTTCTTGTAGCTCCTTGTCAATACAATCAAACCCATCTTCAAAGCTGAATGTCAGTATGAATCCTTCACGCAGAATATCCCATTCACCTATACCATGTTGGAGCTCCATGTCTAAGTACTAGTTCATGGGGATGACATCCAAGGTGTGATAGAACAAGTGCACCCATTCAGGTTGGGGCTTCGCTCCATAAGCCTCGGGCCATATGGCTAAGTGTGCACGTGGATCATCCTTCCCATCATACTTTTCTGTCATTCATATCTTCAGCTTCCCAAAGCGTGTTCTCATCATCTTTCTACACTCATGCCAATCATCAAAGCTACCCTTGTGTGTACCCCACCACCTTGCGGGCGTAGTGCGCAGTGCCCAGTCCAAAGCTTGGAAGCGATGCTTCTCTGGTACCTCCCTCTCGAATGCATCCAAAAAGATATCTACATTATTCAAGCCATCATAAATGGGTATATCTCTTACCTATCACGATACACAGTGTAGCGACCGGTTCATCATGTTAGAACTTAGTGTGGTTACTTCATGTAACCGATTCTTCCAGCACTCTAATTCTTCATCAGAGTCCAAGGTGAAGGAAATATCACGATCCCATGTAATTAATCCATCTGCTGTTGGATTCACCCAATATTGGTCTTGTTTTATTATCTTATAGATACATTCCAAATCGTCATTGCTCTCATAATCGCGAACTGGTTCAGTATAGTGCGATCCTTCAGCAAGATATAGGGGTACTATTATACGGAGTGATTTCTTTTCAAATATCATCTTATGCTTCTTTAGGTTGATTACCCCGTTCATATCAGTAGCCCAACCAATTCCAAGGAGCATAGGATAGGTGTTGCTATCATCCACAATTTCTATTACCTCAAAGTCAGCCAACGCACTTGCGCCTTCAATATCTATAGTCACCCCTTGCAGTCGCCCCATGGGGATGATCTTCTGCTGATTTCCCATCCTTAACTGAATCGGAGACCACTGCAGTGTGGGTCTTCCCATCCATTCGCAAGTCTGTTTCAGTAGGATGTTCGCATATAACCCCAAATCCAAAATAATCTGACCCATTTCATACTCTCCTATCTACACAGTCAGTCTCATCTCCCATCCTATCCTTGTTTTATGCTTACCAATATTTCGTACCACACGCAGTTCACCTGGAGTGTTTCCGGCACATCTATTTATAAGCTCCTGTAATCCCTTCACAGCCTTGATATCGCGCATCAACTTCATGCAAGTTTCCAGAAAGGTCGTAAGCATAGAAGGGTCCATTTTCTGATCATGATTATCCTTGCTCCCTGAGGTGGAGGACTTGGCGAAGCTCTTATTCGCTTCCATGAATGTTTCGCATGCGCACTCCAAATCAAATTCATCCTCCTTCACCAGAGTTTTGCGAACCCATGCGTTGTCTTTGGGTTGTTCCCCTTATCATCCCCTGTTACAATTCCACTTCAGAGTACTATATTCACATTTAGATCCTCTTCACGAGGCTCAGACCTCATCATCTACAAGTTCTGAGTCGACTGAGGTGGTAGCGTCCCTTTGTCATGTATCCTTGCTATCAACGTAGGAAAGTCTTCTATCTCATGATCAAACAGAGTGCAATATTTGCACAACGGACGCATTGGGTTAGTGCAATCATAGGCATAATGTCATGGTCCTCCGTAATTGTAGCAAATTAGCTGTCCACAACCTCTACCTGGTCCTCCTCTACCACGGCCTCGTCCGTGCCCCTGAAAGCTTGTTCATGCCATCCTTGCGCTCTGGTCAGGGGACCATGTTTCTGCCTGAACCTTATAGGTGGGTGTTTTATCCATCATTAATTCATAACTTCTGCAGTTGCGCTCATCATGCCCTACTTACCTATAGAAGTTGCAGAACAATTGTTGCAGTGTTTGTACAAACTTTTGCAGCAAATGATAGTTATTCGTGGTATGTTTTCCTACTACCTGCCATATAACACACCACAACGCAGGCCCCATGCTTGGTCTTGCTTGAGCTTTCGGCCTCAAAGGCATTGATCCCCCTCCTGCAATGTAGTTCACAAAGATAGGGCAATGGTCCTTGCCATGCCTCGGACCCTTGCATTTCAGGCACCATATCTCTTCTCGCACCTCCGGTCGAACTGTCCTTTCCTGCTTCAAGATTTGCATTTCAATGCAAAGATTCTGCAACTACGCATGGATTTGCTAAACCCCCAGATTCAAATCCTACGTCAGTGTTTCATGCAGTCTTATTGCAATCTCTAAGGCCTCTGCCCGAGCTGTTATCTTTTGTTGTGATAGTGCAACCCTTAGGTGTGGCAAGAGTGAAGCCATGAACCATTCGTTGTGGTGTCCATTTGTTAAGTTCATATTAGCTTCGTGGATTTTACACTTCAACCTCTGATCTAATTCCCAAGGTGTCTCGCTTGGTTTCATCGTGATTTCCTTGAACCCCACAATCGACTGTGCCTAAGATTTAGGCCTACTGAACTCTTTATTCAACACGGTCTGGATGTCTGTCACTCCATCTTTTGGGTTATCATTAGAATATTTAATGTACCAGGTTAGCGTGCGATCCTGCAGAGCACTAACCAGGGTTTCCTCCTTCAAGTGATCATCTGTGATGCCCTGAGCTTCCCATACAAATTTCACAACGAACCATAATTGGTCCGAGTCCTCATTTCCCAAGCCTTTAAACAGAGGTAGCTTCGCTAAATTTGCCTTGCTGAATGGCGGTGGAGGTGGAGGTGGTACGGGTGAAGTCGCAGGTGATGGTGGTGAAGTTGGAGGTGGTGTGGGTGGTGTCAGTCGAGGGAATACTTGTCTTATTTACTAGATACCACTCCACGGAGAAGCCTACGCTACTCCCTCTTTGTCACCCAATGGAGGTGAAATCAATGGACTATATTCAGGACCCTTTCTTCCTTCATTAATGTAATTTTTTTCGCTTCACGTAGCTTCAAACATCAAGGTAATTGCATAACCCGTTTTTAGCACAATAACATGTTAATCCAGGTATTCAAAGACTTCAAATACTTTCCTCATGGACCCTTGAAAAAGCACCACTCTACCTCATTGTAGCTAACTGAGGTATCGATCACGAATTCAATAACAAATCCTCCTATGATGCGATCGAGCGAATGATCAACAGCGTGGGTAATCTTATCCTCAGAGGCTTCCAATCTCTGTACTAACTTCGGGGTCCAAACAATAGGACCATCAAGTCTCCACCTTCCTTGGCTATTCGCTAGCTTCGCAATCCACTCGTATAGCTCAACCTGAAAGGAACAAAAAAATATCTCATGGATCTCTGTATATAGGTACCTATCCAGCCACTATTCGTTTGTCAATCGAAGTTTTCTATTGTCCTGCGTCGCGAATTTATGGATCTTCCTATCCAACCAGTCTCCAATCTCTTTCTTAGTTGGATTCCAGTGATACGACATCACACATCTCTTATGAAGATTCTGATCCTGACAACGGAACCATTTTTTGGCTTGGTGGGGCCTGACCCAGGTTCAGTGTTAGTGAGCCAAACAAATCCCTACACTATTGGCATTTTCGGCATCAGCCCGCAGAGCGCGGACCGAAGTCTCACTCGAAGCAATATGGGGCGATGTTGGAACCAAGTTTCCACACCCTGAGATGGTCGTGATGTCAATTTATTCCTTTTATTCCTACTCTCGTGCAAGTTGTTAAGTTCTAGGGCCCTGTTAGTCTAGCCCTTTATTCCGCCCTTCAATACCTCTGCGAAGGGGTACGATTGGCCTTTGCACTGTAGAAATTTTGTAGAATTTTTCCTACAAATTAGCTAGCTTTAATACCATGTAGAAATTTTTCTACAAATCAGCTAGCTCTAATACCATGTAGAAATTCCCACTGTATATCAACCTGGTAATGCAATGTACTAAAGCAAAACACTTGATCTACTTCTACAAACAATTTAGTGGAAGCTTAATCAACCATGAGCAACATCAATAAGAACACATATAACTGATAAGAAGGAATCAATCACACATAACACATGAGAATTTACCTGGGCAAATCACCTGCCTAAAACCCCATCTCTGTATTATCATACAAGTGGAAATATAGTCCGGATTACACAAAGCCTTAGCTCGGAAGCTATCCAGCTCTCAATACAATCCCTCTGCTTCTCATAGACAATCAAAGGCTTCTCACAAACCTTCTCTTCTACCCTCCAAGCCTCCTATTTCCTTGTGTAGTTTCCTTGAGGTCCAGTGCTGCCACTTGTGTGAATTAGCCTCTTCACACACTCACTAACCTCTGATCTAACTGCACAAAATTGAAGGAGATAAATCCTGTACACTTTCCCTTCTCTGATCTCAACTGGGTCTCTATCTGAACTGACATGCATCAGTTATCCATGAGAGAATACTCAGCTATCTGAAAATAACAGTTGTCACATGCATGAAAGCATCAACAAACTGTATCTCATTAATTTAACAACTTGTTAAATTAATCTAATTGAACTTGACTAAGTTAAACTAAGTCAACAAATCCTCTCAATATAGAACTCATCCTTAATTCCTCATCAGTGGAGAAAATCAAGGACACATTCCCCAATTAGTGGAGAAATTATTGCATGTTCTCACAAAGACTTCAAGTTTGATTTTCCTTAACTAATTAACTCACGGAGAATTAATTAATTCATATTCAAACTGCTGGTAAGACCAAATTCAAATTTTACTTCCTATTTTAGAGCAGGGACTATCTAAAAATAGGAATCCAACTTGAATTGCTAAAAATAGAACTTCTATTTTTAGCACTTCCATTTTTCATTCCTTGTTGCCCAATCCAACACTGATGCCCAAACTGCTATTTTTAGCAGTTCTATTTTTAACACTTCTATTTTTAGCAATTTCTTGTTGCCAATTTTCAACACTCCCTCTCAACAAGAAAGGCTTCCTCTCGAACCCGATCCTGTACCTCTGAAATGTTCTTCATGCAACACATCTACCAAGTGTGGTTGCTCCAACAACTCTCGGAACAAAAAAACTCCCAACTGACCACTCCGTTGGGCTAGAAACATACTCTGATGCTGAAGCTCTACCTATTGCTGAAAAGTGCTCCCTCTCTAACCTCTGCGCTAATGCAACATCTCCATGCATCTCGCATCATTGCACCCTTCTTTGTGCTACCTTGCACAGTGCAACACACTTGTGCCTCTCGCATTGCTGCAGCCTGCATGCTCTGCGCTGTCTTGGGATTCTCTGCACTGTAGCCAGGGAAAATTTTAAGAAGCCCCCCTAAATTTACATGTATAATAAATGGGCGAATCTCCATGGTATATAGGAAAAATGGAAGGCGATTTTATCAATAATATGATATGTATATATAATATTTTGGCGAATCTCTCACCAGGCATGGCGAATATTTTACCCAATTATAAAATCTTGTGTTTATTGAA
The DNA here is from genome assembly GCA_031772625.1 of Pinus tabuliformis. Lineage (NCBI taxonomy): Eukaryota > Viridiplantae > Streptophyta > Pinopsida > Pinales > Pinaceae > Pinus > Pinus tabuliformis. Next base: position 706,194,886 of record CM062808.1, on the reverse strand, counting down.
TACACAAATGAAATCATTGCATTTCTTTAAAATATCTTTTGAAATCAAAATTACCAATATTTGATACCTTTCGGGGGTTAGTAGATCTAGAGTAAAGATGGATCTATGCTGGTTTAATTAATAACAATCTAGTCCATGGTATTTGTCCCATAGTATTTTGCCCATAGGTTTCACCTAAATATAATTTTTTGAGTGTTCGTAAATATAAGGTGACTTATGGAGTAAATATAAAATAATGTTTTATTTGTTTACCATACCTCTCGTTTATTTATATTTTTATTAATTTACTATACCTCTTTTACAAATATGGTATTTGGCCCATAGGATTCACTTAAATAAAACCTCTTTCTTGAGCCTTCATAAATAGAACGAGGGTTATGGACTAAATATAAAAAGAGGTTTTATTTATTTACCATGCGTCTAGTTTATTTATGTTTTTATTTATTTACCATACCTTTTGAGTAAGTATAAAAATGTTAATAAATTTACTGCATAACATAAATAATTACTAAGAGGAATAAATATAAAAATAACCAGCAACAACCATAAACACATAAACACATGTTTATCCAGGAAAACCCCAAATCCGGTGAAAACCTCAACCTAATAAGATCTCATTAGCATTGGCCAAAACCCTGGCCAATCCGACCAAGTGAGCCTTCTCCGCTCACCTCCAGGTCTTGCATTACAATGAAGTCCTTCGAGTCTTTTATAAGCTCCATTACATATAATACCACGGGCATAATACTATGGGTGCATAATACCATGTGCCCCAAAACCATCACTGTTTAACCTCGTCAACTTTGACTCTATCCCGAGTCAAGTTTACCTAACAAAAAAAATGTTTATTTATTTACCATACCTCCACTTTACTTATATTTTTATTTGTTTACACCCTTGCATGTATATAAGGTGATTTATGGAGTAAATATAATTTTTTTTTATTTATTTACCATACTTCTCATTTATTTATATTTTTATTAATTTACCATACCTCTTTTATAAATATGGTATTTGGGCCTTTGGCCCATAGGATTCACTTAAATAAAACCTATTCTTGAAAATGGGCGAATGGATTCACTTAAATAAAACCTATTCTTGAAAATGGGCGAATGGAAGGTTGTAACTCCTAATTTCAAGGGCTAAATTTACCTTTTTACCCTCTCCCTTAAAAGAAGGTGGGCTATTTGAGGTGATTTGTAAAAGTGTACTATGATACAAAATAATCGCCCACTAAAAATTTAAAACCCCTTAATTTCGCCAAAGGGCGAACATTCGCCCCTAAAATCACCCCTAACTGTAGCTCTCTCTGCCGCTCCATCTGCATCTATCTCTACCCAATCAGTCAGTTCCTACTACTCGACTTCGGGGCTCTTGTAGCAAATTTGAATCAAAGAGTTTGGGTACCTCAAGGATCGAGCCCCTCCTCCTTGGGACAATCACTCCACATCACCCCACATCCTACCTAGAAGTATGGCTACATGTGATCCCTCTACCCACTTGGCTTGAAGTTTACCCTTACTGGAGGTATCTGCCTGAGTAGATGTCTCTACTTGATCTCCTCTCGGCTTCCCCTGTTGTGGCGGCTCCACAACCTCCTGAAGCTGCTGCACCAATCGTGGCTCCTCCACAATTGTCTGAGACCTCTTCTGGCTCTGCATGTTGAGAGACAATTTACTCTTCCTCTCAACCACCAAGTATCTAACCTTTGCCTTGCTCCTCAAGGATTTTCATGCATCTTGTACCTCAAGTGCATACATGTTCTTGGCTAGCACACAAATCTATTTCCACTTTCCCGCCGTCACGAAATTTTCTAGAAAAAGAGCTGATTTTAAATCAGCGATATCTCCCTCATCCGAACTCCGATTCAGCCGATTCTTTATTTCTTTTGGGTATTTTTCCGCAAGGAATCCATATTTTCTATTTATTTCTAAAAGTTTTGTACAAAAATTTTCAGATCTTCTCGGAAAACTCTCGGCCCAAAACTCAAAACTTTGAAATCTCCTCTCAGTATATTGTTCTTCCTTGATCACCTATGCTCTGATACCATGTAGAAATTTTGTATAATTTTTCCTACAAATCAGTTAGCTTTGATACCATGTAGAACCTTTTCTACAAATCAACTAGCTCTGATACCATTTAGAAATTCCCACTGTAGATCAACCTGTAATGCAATGTACTAAAGCAAAACACTTGATCTAATCCTACAAACAATTTAGTGGAAGCTTAATCATCCATGAGCAACATCAATAAGAACACATATAACTGATAAGAAGGAATAAATCACACATAACTCATAAGAATTTACCTGGGGAAAACACCTGCCTAAAACCCCATCTCTGTATTATCATACAAGTGGACATATAGTTCGGATTACACAAAGCCTTAGCTCGGAAGCTATCCAGCTCTCAATAAAATCCCTCTGCTTCTCATAGACAATCAAAAGCTTCTCAAAAACCTTCTCCTCTACTCTCCAAGCCTCCTATTTCCTTGTGCAGTTTCCTTGAGGTCCAGTGCTGCCACTTGTGTGAATTTCCCTCTTCACACACTCACTAACCTCTGATCTAATTACACAAACTTGAAGGAGATAAATCCTCATCATGGATGAGCTTCCTTTATAGGAAAGATATTCATCCAACTGATAGTACATTTTCCTTTCTCTGATATCAATTGGGTCTCTGTTCGAACTGACATGCATCAGTTATCCATGAGAGAATACTCAGTTATCTGAAAATAACAGTTGTCACATGCATGCAAGCATCAACAAACTATATCTCATTAATTTAACAAATTGTTAAATTAATCTAACTAAACTTGACTAAGTTAAACTAAGTCAACTGATCCTCTCAATATAGAACTCATCCTTAATTCCTCAATTAGTGGAGCAAATCAAGGACACATTCCCCAATCAGTAGAGAAATTTTGCATGTTCTCACAAAGACTTCAAGTTTGATTTTCCTTAACTAATTAACTCATGGAGAATTAATTAATTAATATTCAAACTACTAGTAAGACCAAATTCGAATTTTACTTCCTATTTTAGACCAGGGACTATCTAAAAATAGGAATCCAACTTGAATTACTAAAAATAGAACTTTTATTTTTAGCACTTCCATTTTTCATTCCCTGTTCCCCAATCCAACACTGATGCCCGAACTGCTATTTTTAGCACTTCTATTTTTAGCAATTTATTGTTGCCAATTTTCAACATGCGCAACCCTAACCTGTGGCTAAGGTACTTTTCCGCTATTAGGGCAGCGTAGCGTACATATTCCCAAATTATCTTAAGTTTATTACTTATCTTATTAAACGATCACAGTTAGCATCACGTAAACAAATATTCTTACTTGCGTTCAATTATCCAATGTAATTACATACATTCACACATCATATAAGCATTATAAATGAAATTCATACACAATATGACAAGATGCATTAAAAGGAAAGAAAGACAGAATTTTTAAAATGCTTCTCTGTATTGATATCTTTAGATGATTACAAACTCTATCCGCCCTGCACATACAGCTGTAATGGTCCACGCAGTCAGTTGTGGACTTCTACCCTAGGCCTTTGCACACTTAGCTACAGAGCCTCTACCTACGTTGTGACCTGAGACTTAAACTTCTCTCCTTATCACTCAATACTTCTTGTACAACTTATTACTCATTAAGACTACTTAGCTCTTTTTATACAATCCCATGGTCCACGGAACATGGGTAGATCTTTTACAGCCAACTTTACTTTACAAAATAAGGGAGGACAACCCTTTATGACTCATGACACTTTCGCGCTCCGCAACCACAAAATGTGGAGTCTTTACAACTTTATTACAAAATTCGACCCAAAACATGGGCTTTTAGCCCCAAAACTGTTCTTGGGGATCTTGTTCCCAACACCTAGTGATGGAAATGAAGAGCAAGAATCTCCAAAGGTTGATCTTATATCACCAATGATAGCTAGAGAACTACAATAGCCTTTAGTGAAGAGGGAGAGATAATAGCCCCTTCCACTTTTGTTAATATACCTTGATGGCTCATTCAGTCATTGAAAGATGCTCGAGAGTATGTTCAAGCATGCTAAATATGGAAACATTGAGTATCCAAAGTGGGGTTTTGGGTGACAAGGTTATCTTAGAGAGAGGGAGTGGACTATAATGATACATTCTATAACATATCCAACCCCTTAATACATCATTAAGGTTGTGGGGTATCCAAAATTGATTTGCTAAGTTACCTTAAGGAGATGAAAATATCAATTTTCATTTTCTTTAAATCACCCCAAAACTCATTTATGAGATCAAAATTATATTATGTTTTTTGAGACCTTTCCAACGATATAAAATTTACTAAAAATTGAGCTTTGGGAAAGAAGTTATTCCCATTTAAAAAAATTCCTTTCAAAGGTCACATCAACATTGTACCACCACATGTCCACCTTATTTGACCATATCAGTAGGTGTAACACTCCCTCTCACCCCCTTGTACTTTCTCAGGTTGTGAGGGATGTTACTTGGTGAACTACCTAATGCCCAAGGTTCATTATGAAGATAGGGTTACAAAAATATTTCTCTTCCAAAGGTTACATAATTAACTTCTAATATCACTGTTTCATTTGGTAAATTTCGGCGATACCAGAGTTACCTTGATTCGATTCCTGGATCAAAAATTACACTCCTTTAAAATCTGTCCTATTAGGAGAGGCCATGTCAACAACATGACCATGTGGCCTCCATGTAGCTCCAACAAGTTATTTTTGCGGGTCCTACCATTAGGCCCATGTCACACCATTTTGGTCATTGCCACCCATGACATTCAATATCAAATAAGGAGAGGGTAGCAGCAAGCGGTAAAGGGTTCCCACAAGGGAACCAAGGTTGGTCAGCCCCACTCCACTGGTGTCCTTAAATTACAATCTCCTCACATCACTCTTGGTGGTAGGTAGTGGGTGGCAACAAGTTTTTGTGGCAGAATTGTGGTTGGATTGTTCAAAAATTTCTTGGGACACCTACTCCAAGTTATAATGTGCACTGGTTACGGTGGCGAGTGGTAGCGATGATAAGGTTATGCTACTCCTAGTTCCACCCCATTAACTTTATGTGGAGCAGGGTGGTCTAGGATCAACATTCAGAGAATAATTTTTCCTCTAAGTTAAGGGATGGACCCCTACAGGATGACAATTATACAGTAGAGAAAAATAACATCTGCTTAGTCCCTAATCCCACACTCAAGGACAAGACTTTTCAAGGATTCCCACATTTACACTGATGTCAAAGATATGCTCTATGGGGAGGGTGTCAAAGGTGTTACGTCGAGTAATGATATAGAGTGTATGAATTTGTTGACAAGAAAAATCAAGGCATGATTATTTAGCAAGCTAATTATAGGACTTTCCTAATATACATCCAGAATTTGAGAATGTCTATGTGGGTCTTATAGTAGGTTTACCATAGGTGTGGGGTGTGGTTACATTGATAGAATATTTGACCAGGTGACGAAGTTTTCATGTCCTTTCATGATCGCATCAGAGTACAGGATGACCCAAGGGATAGGATTGTTTGGTAAGGGAGTGTGCAAGCCTCATTAGATGTATAGGTATACACTCAATGACCAAGATAACAGGATCTCTACTGTGCATGGGAAAACTATTTTCAGGTGGGATCACATTGGAATGGCATAATGTCGATCATGGTATGGTGATGATGCTCTCCATTTTGTGCGTTTAGTTCCAAGAGAGCAGATAATTTGTGCAAGAGTGACACTCCCATTGGCACATCAGGGGATATGCCCTTCATATTTACTGGGGATGATTATGAGGGATGGTTCAGATTACTATGCCTCCACTTGTGGACGAATCATATAATGGTATATTTTGTACCTATGTATCAAGGGATTTATTAATGGTTGGATAGTTCAATGGTATGGAGTGACATAGTGGCACATTTGGGACCTAGGTATTCATATGCAAGTTATGGAATTTCTTGAGGACAAGTAATATTGAGGATGGAGGAATTTCACGTCCCTTTTTTAAGTGATCACTGTGGGGGAAATGATTGACTTAATTAGATTAAAATGTGGTCAAGAGAACAAGGGAAAAATTTATAAAGTCACATTATTAGGTATTTACTTTCCCATGGTATTGGTGCCCATGGATTATTTTCTTGTGGTATTTGTATCCATGGAATACTTACCCATGGTTTTGGGTTGGACAAATATTATAAATGGGAGCTCGGAATCATTCTTTAGGAATGCATAGATATTTGATGGATTGTTTACTTTGGCTCTTGGAGCTTGCTTGAGGGTTTATAACACTAAGCATGATCTTCTTCAATGGAGTAATAACCCACCTCAATTTATAAAAATAATTAGTCTTAGGTACTAAGAGACTCTACCCTAGATAGTCTTGAAGGAGGAATCACTCATACTCCTCACTAGGTCAATTCATGGATTTAATATTAACTGCTATAACGAGAAGCCATCCAAGTTGCTCATTAGGGAATTAACAAATTAATTGGAGAGGTCATTGTCATCCATTTATATATTAATCCATTTGTTCCATCTTGATGGTGTCTTAAAAAGTTCTCATGTATATTCATATTTAATATAATAAGGTTGGGTTTGTAGCTTTTGCTTACTGTTAAATGAGGGTTTCATGTTAAATTGTATGTAATATGTTTGTTGAAATGTCCTTACATCAATAATTAGTAGGAAAACATTGGTAATGCCATTTTTTCAAAGTTTTCGATAGAAATTCCTTGGTGGTAATTGTGAATATTATTGAAAAATATAGTCTGGGTCACTACATAAACCCTTCTATATATCTACCCGGGAGTTGTTTGAGTTGCATTCTTTTGTTTGTATGTCAAAGTAAGTTCATGATTTGAACCTATAAATAAAAATCTGTCTAACATGGGTGTAATATGTCCATGATAATACAAAAATTCAAGTGGGAATGGACATTGCAAGAGATTTGTAGTATCCATCTTATCTTGAGAGTAATTGTACGTGGCGATTCCCGAGAATTGGAACATTTCAATGTAATGATAAGGTATAGACAAAAGTTTTTTAATAAATTACTTTTGAGAGAGTAGAGTTGCATCTTACCTTTTTGATATATATGCATATGCATAACTTCTATATATGCAAATGTATAGATGCTATATATATACATATATAGTTGTTATTTAAGTTTTTTAAGCCATTTAATCCATTCAAGTCAATTCCCATTATTAACTAGCTTGGATTTCCTTGTATTATAGTATATGGTCTCTCACCTTAAAGTCACAGTTGAAGTTGTTGTAAAGAAGGAATGGGGTAATGGGGGCCCAAATGACGCAGGAAATTACTATAAATAGTCAACAGACACCATTTTTATGAATATTTTGGTTGGAATAGTCCTTATGGTCAGTTTTTTCCTAAGTGATATACTAGTATGCTTCTTGATCATGGAGAGAGAATCTTATTTCTTTAAATAGTTATTCTTTATTGATTTGTGTATAGTGTAAGTTCCTTCTCAATTTTGAGGCTTTCTGCCCATGAAAACAACTTTTCACTGACCATTATTATTTTGAGCACGCAAAGAGTAAGAGTCATTTACTTATGTTTGGCATGAAATCTACATATTTATGGTCATATTTAAGTGACACTTATTGTAAAAGTTTTAGCCTTACCCTATTCCTCCATAAAGAAACTTGAGTAAATCTTACACAATCCTTTGAAGACTAATTTTTGGTCATGAGATGTGAAATGAATTTCTAATATCTATTCTGGAATACTTTGAATTTGCATTTGGAAAGCATTCTCCTTGAAGACTAATATTGGTCATGAAATGTGAAATTAATTTACCATATCTACTACGAAATGTTTGGCATTTGCATGTGTCAAGAATTATATTTTTCGACTCTCTGGTTGGGACATGATTTTCATACTCCAATACAACAGAAGACTATGTAATTGGAGATGTTAAGAAAATTTTGAATTTGCATGCTTTCCTCATAAAGTTCTTACATCATAAAGGTCCTACACTCCAAGTCTATCACACACATATTTGAATCCCTTGTTTCAGAATTTGAAGACTTATTTACAACTTAATAAGGTTTATTAATCTCTCCTGAAGTGGTTAGAGGAATATTTCATGCTTATATCTAATCCGTTGTACATAACAAAATATTCTTATGTTGGTGTATTTGTTCCAATGGTGGCACACAAAATAGTTTTAATATGTACAATGAAAGGTTTTCATTTACAGTTGGCAAGCATTATCTTTAAACACTATGTTTGGTTATGAGATGTGAAATGAATTTACGATATCTACCCTAAAATGTTTTGCAGTTGCATGTGTCTAGCATTATCTTTCCCAACTCTCTGTTTAGGACATGATTTTCATACTCCAATACAAAAGAAGACTATGTAACCAGAGATGTGAAAATTATTTCAAATCCATACACTTTACTCATAAAGGTCTTACAGTCTGAATCTATCACAAGCATATTTGAATTTCTTATTTTAGAATATGAAGACTTCTCTACAACTTGATAAAGTTTATTAATTTCTCCTACATTGGTTAGAGGAATATCATAAGTTTCTACCCAACCTTATGTACATAAATGGACATTCACATGTTATGGCATATAAAATAGTTAGTGGTATAACATAGAGGATGGTCATTTTTGTTGTTTCATTTAACATATTTTATGTTATGTTCAAGTAGTTTTGATAATAGTAGTACTCAAAACTCAACAATCTTTTTTGGTTAAGTCCATAGTTGATTTTGACTAGAAAAAATGATGTTATAAAATGGCCTTATTGTGTTCTGTAGAGAACCATCTTGAAGGTAGTAAGGAAAAGTCTTGAAATGTATTTCTTGAACTTGAGTAATTCCTTTTAGAACCAATTAATGAATTTAATATTATTTCCTTTTAGTCAGGATAAACTATATAATTTTTGGGAATGAAAGATAACACCTTTAATTTGGCCATATTTCTTCATTGACTTGTGAGGCTGCTTAATGATTTTGAATTGGAAGGAAACATTCTAAAAGTTGGTCAGGTAAAGTCCTAAAAGGTGTTACTTGAACTCCTATAAATCCTTTCACAACTAATCTGGTGAGGTTGATCTTGATGCCTTTCAATTAACATATACCATGCAATTTTTATGAATGAAACACCATGTCTTTGATTTGGTCATATTTCTTCATTGGTTTGAGGCTACTCTCTGATTTTGAATTGGAACATTTAATCCCTATTGTTGGGCATGTAAGCCCACCCAAGACATGTTTTGGGGCTCAAAGCCCAATTTTTTACTCAATCTTGTTGTAAAGCTTCGCGAATTGCGGGCGCGGAGCGCTAAAATTATGATAGAGTCACAGGGTTGTCCGCCCTAGTTTTGTTATGCAATGTTAGCTGGATAGACCTACCCATGGTCCGTGGACCATGGGATTGTATAAATAGAGTGAGGCTCTAAGTGTAAAGGAAAACAGAGTAGTAGAGAGATAGGAAGAGAGTCTAAGTGACTGAGTGAAGTGTGTCTTTGGGTCATAGAGTAGGAGAATGCTCTGCAGCTGAGTGCGCAGAGGCCTAGTAGTTCATAGCTGAATGCGTGGACCCCTGCAGCTGAGTGCACAAGGCGAAGTTGAGTTTGTAACCAAAGAAGGAATTAATAAAGAGATTTGTTATCATAATTATGTGTATCTGTTCTTGGGTTAATGCATGTTTGATATAATTTGCATGTATAGTGTTTATTTATTGTGCGCACCTATATGAATGGTTTATGTTGTTAAGTATAACTTAAAGCAAGTAAGTAGGATAAATTAATCAAGTAACCTTGAAATACCAGTAAGGTCTTGGGTATTAATGCAGAAGCACAACATTCGGCCCCTAAGTAGGGCTATGTTAAGGCAGTATATCGGGCTGCGAGGTATGGGAGAGTACATGAAGCAACCTGCATGCAGGGTCAAATCGTAGACCACTTGAACTCATCAGACATCTCTAGGGTGTGGAAACCTAGTTCTAGCACCCTCCCATACTACTTCAGGTGAGACCTCAGTTTTCACTTCACAAACTATTGCCAAAAGGGCGAGTAGTACTGGGATTTGTTTGGCTAACTCAACTTTGAATATGGGTTAGGCCCCAATAAGCCAACAAATGGTTCCCTTTCCGGGATTGAGATCAGCATAAGAGATGTCTGATGTCGTATCACAGGAATCTGACAAAGAAAGGAATTGAAGGGTGGTTGGACAGAAAGATTCACGAGTTCGCGGCATAGGAAAATAGGAATCCGCGGTTATCAAAGGAAGAGTGGTTAGATTGCTACTTGTATACGGAAATACATGAAATTTTCTTTGCATCCTTCCCCTCTGAGTTGTACAAGTGGATCACGAAGCTAGCAGACAGTCAAGGAAGGTGCAGGCTCGACAAACCTATTGTGTGGACTCCAGAGTTGGTGCGCAGACTAGAAGCATTGGAAGATAAGATCGCACGCGTTGTGGACCATTGGCTCAATCAAATTATAAGAGGGTTTATCACAGAGTTCACAGTAGGTACTTCAGTCAGCTATAGTGAGGCGGAATGATGCTTCCTTAAAGGACCACGAGGTAAGTATGTTAAATCTTTGAACACTTGGATTAAAATGCTACTGTGTGAAAGATGGTTATGCAAATAAATTGATGTTTGGGGCTATGCGGAGTGGGAGGATCTACATAAATGAAGGTAGCGTAGAACTAGAGTCTAGCCCCTTGATTTAACCTTTGCGGGAAAGCAAGGAAGAGCTCGCGAACGTTTGACCAAGAAGTGTGATCAGTTTGATAAAGCAGTCAATTCTGTGCATACCACCCCCACCTACACCACCACCCGTTTCACCATCTTCACCCCCATCTTCGCCCACACCACCTCTGCCACCACCACAGTTCAATATGGCGAGCGCAATAAATTTTTCGGTGTTCAAAGGAGTAGGGAACGAAGATCCGAACTAGTTTTGGTTTATGGTAAAGGCTGTATGGGAAGCGCAGGGAGTCACAGATGAGAATATAAAGAAAGCAATGCTGGTCAGCGCTCTGCAGGATCACGCAATGACGTGGTACATTAAGAATTCCAATGAAAATCCAAACACAAGGATCACGGATATCTAAACTACGTTAAACAGGGAATTTGGCAGGCCAAAATCAGAGACACAATCGATTATTAGATTTAAGGAAATCGTAATGCTTCTAGGCAAGACACCTTGGGAGCTGGATCAGAGACTGAAGTGTATGATTCACGAAGCCAACATGACCTTGATGGATGGGCAACACCATGCATGGTTTGCATCATCTCTAACACTGCATCTAAGGAATGCGTTGTCACAACTGAAGCTATCCACTCAAGACGAGGCCTTGGAAATCACAATGAGATTGCATGGGACCCCAATACAAGATCCTAACCGAGGATTCCAATAGATCCATGCGCAGTTGAAAAACTTGTGCCTTGAGATGGAGAGTTTGAAACGAGACAGGATAGCTCACCTAGAAGCATGTGAAGAGGTATGGTGCGTTAAGTACAAAGGCCAGGGACATGCCAAGGACCATTGTCCACTATTCACGAACTACTTGGCAACAGGAGGACCAATTCCATTGAGACCAGAGGCACAAGTAGGATTGAGCGCGGTGCATGCATTATGGTGCGCGATTTGTCAAATAGGAAGAAAGCATGCTACAGATAACTTCCATCTATTACAGAAGTATACACAAAGTTCCTAGCAATTGTTCTATAATTTTTGTAGGTCAGTGGGCCACGATGATCACACCTATAGAAGTTATGAACCGATGATGGATCAGACTCCTACCTATAGAGTTCAGACCGAAACACGTGCCCTCGATCAAAATGCAAGGATGGTGCGCACTGGATTTTATGGGCATGGACGCGGTTGAGGTGGAACGGGACCAGGAAGAGGGCACAGACAACTGATCTGTTACAATTGTGGAGGGCCAGGGCATTATTTCCATGATTGTATAAATCCAATGAGACCATCATGATTATATTGTACCTAGTTTAATCATGAGATGGAGGACTGTCCCACGCTGATCGTGAGGTTGCGCGATAAAGGAGCACTCCAACCTCCCTCGACTTAGAACCTGCAAATGATGAGGTCTGAGCCACGTGAGGAAGACCCGAATGTAAATATCATGCTCCGAAGTGGTATTACGATAGAAGATGACAAAGGAAAGTAGCCCGAGAGAGTGCCTGGGTTCGCAAGGCTTCAACAAAGGAACTAGAATTTTATTTAGAGCACGCTAAAGAGACATTTATGGAAGCTAAGAAGAGCTTTGTTGAGGCCTCCACTTCAGGTAGTAAAGAAAAACTAGAACCAGAAATGGAGCCATCAATTCTCACTACCTTTTTGGAGATATGCATGAAGTTGTTGTGCGGCAACAAAGTTGTGAAGGGACTGCAAGAACTCATCACTAGATGTGCTGGGACCACTCCAGGAGAACCGTGCGTAGTCCGAAAGCTCAGGAAGCACATAACACGAATAGGAAGAGAGATGAGATTGACTGCGCAGATCAGGGAATATGAAATGGATCAAGTGATTTTGGATCTAGGATTGGACACGAGCATCCTACCAAAGTAGAAATGGGAGCGCATGGGTATGCCCACGTTGCAATGGTCTCATATTCAATTGCGAATGGCAAACCAAAAAAATATCCTACCCATGGGAAGGTTGCAGGGAATAATGGTGGATATCGAAGGTGCGAGCACACTTGTAGATTTTGAAGTGATAGAGATTGTTGATGATAGCAATCCCTATCCCGTGCTACTAGGAATAGATTGGGACACTGACATGAATGGAGTGAAATCTAAAGAAGCACAAGATGATTTTTGAGAAAAAGTCACTACACGTAGTGGTACATTTGGACCCTGCAGAAGGATCGTGCTACACAGAGCCAGTGTGCGACTACAACAACGATGATGATCTAGACTGTATCTACAAGATAGTCGCTTGGGAGAAGGACTGGATGAATCCAACAGCGGATGGCAGGATTTCGTTGGATCGCAAAAGCTCCTGCACCTCAAATTCGGATGAAGAGATAGAACGATAGCAAAACCAGTTACACGAAGTAACCACACTCAACTGCAACATGATGACAAGATCACTATGCTACGTGACAATAGAGGTAAGAGATCTGCCTATGTATGATGGGTTGAGCGAGGTGGATGATTTCCTAAACAAATTTGAAAGAGAAGTATCGAAACAACAACATTTCGACACTCTGAAATGGACACTACGTGCTACGCCCTCAAGATGGTGGGGTATGCATCAAGGAAGTTTTGAGGACTGGCGCGAATGCAGAAGGATGATGTTCATGTGGTTTGGAAAGCCTTAAATGTGGATGAAAGCCGAGTATGACAGACGAAACAGCCTGCGTGCCGACCTCCCCTGATGGTTACAAACGTATGGTGCCCAACCTGCATGAATGCATACTGTCCTCGCGATAGGAAACACGACTGACAAGCAAGAGCAGGCAAGACGATGGCGCAACTGATGACCAGGAAGTATGATAAGACCAAGCACACCGAAGGAATACTCCGTTAAATAGAAGAAGGAATTGGTGGTGCACACGGCGGATTTCTCTATCATCGCAGGGTACCTATACAAAATGGGAAATTATGAGATATTGCGAAGGTACGTACCTGAATTTGAATGAATTTAAATCCTCAAGGAAGCACATGGGAGCATTATAGGAGGACACTATGCAGGATGAGCAATAGCCCAAAGTATTCTCTACGCAGGGTTGTGGTGGCCAACCCTTCATCAGGATTCCAAAGCACACTGTAAGGCCTGCGATATATGTCAAAGGACCAATAAACCATCACAAAGGGACGAGATGCCTTTGAATCCAGAAATGATGCTACAACCCTTCAAAAAGTGGGCCATTGACTTTGTGGGACCTATCAAACCCCAGGGAAAAACAGGTGCGTGATACATCATCACCGTGACAGAGTACCTGACGCGCTGGGCAAAAGCACAACTGGTCAAAGACTGCATAGCTGCTACTGCTGTGACGTTTTTGTTTGAACACGTGTTGACCTGATTTGGCTGTCCAAAAATCTTGATGAGTGATCGCGGTACACATTTCTTGAATGAAACCATTAGTGCACTCATAGAAGAGTTCCAGGTGTATCATCAGAAAAGCACATCGTATCACCCACAAGCCAATGGGACAGTAGAAGCATTCAACAAAATACTAGAGACTGCACTAACCAAAGTATGCAGTGCACAGCGAAGCGATTGGGACCTACGTGTACCTGGAGTACTATGGGTTTATAGGACAACGTGCAAGAAACTGACGGGACAAACACCTTTCCAATTAGTTTATGGCGTGGGAGCTATCATGCCAATGGAGTATATTGTACCTAGTCCACGAATAACAGCACTCACAGGTATGACAGACTGTGAAACTCTGGAAGAAAGGCTTGCGCAATTCAAATAACTTGAGGAGGAACAGTTCCTAGCTAGTTTTCATCAGCAAGTACAAAAGTAGCGTGAAAAGGCCTAGCACGATCACCATATTAAGTTGCACACCTTCAAGGTAAATGACTTAGTGCTTCTATATGACAATCAGTTTGAAAAATTCCTGAGAAAGTTTAGAATGCATTGGCTGGGACCATATGTGGTTAAGGAGGTCACAGACGGAGGTGTAGTATAGCTAGTCAAACTAAATGGAGAACCTTTCCCAGGAAAGGTGAATGACAACCGCTTGAAGCCCTATATGGGTGGCCCAACTATCTGACTAATCGATGGAAGCTCATTCTCTGTGCTCCAAGGATCCGGACAAAGGCGCGTGACTATAAACATATGCATCAAACAATGGAGCAGATGCAGAGAAGTAGTTCGGACATAGAGGTCTCGGAACAACGCATGCAACAGATCCAACAAGCAGTAGCTCAGTGTGTTGCTGACCTCCGCATAGTTTGAGAACAATTGGAGGGACTCCATGAAAAGATCGACGTGCTGACAGAGTCACTCAAGGGCGAGTCAATATGTTTGTATTGGGGGCCTATTGGGCATGGAATCCCCCCCAAGGCATGTTTTGGGGCTCAAAGCCCAATTTTTGACTCGATCTTGTTGTAAAGCTCTGCGAATTGTGGGCGCGGAGAGCGAAAAGTATGATAGAGTCATAGGGTTGTCCGTAAGGTAATGTCAGCTGGATAGACCTACCCATGGTTTGCGGGCCATGGGATTGTATAAATAGAGCGAGGCTCTAAGTGTAAAGGAAAATAGAGTAGTAGAGAGATAGGAAGAGAGTCTAAGTGACTGAGTGAAGTGTGTCTTTGGGTCGTAGTGTAGGAGAAGGCTCTACAGTTGAGTGCACAGGGTGGAATCAAGTCTGTAACCAAAAAAGGAATTAATAAAGAGAACTTTTATCATAATTCTATGTATCTGTTCTTGTGTTAATGCATGTTTGATATAATTTGCACGTATACTATTTATTTATTGCGTGCAACTATATGAATGGTTTATGTTGTTAAGTATAACTTAAAGCAAGAAAGTAGGCTAAAATAATCAACTAACCTTGGAATACCAGTAAGGTCTTGGGTATTAACACAGAAGCGCAGTGTTCAGCCCCCGAGTAGGGCTACGCGAAGGCAGTATATCGGGCTGCAAGGTACGAGAAAGTGCGCAAAGAAACCTGCGTGCAAGGTTGAATCGTGGACCACTTGAACTCATCAGACATCTCTAGGGTGTGAAAACCTGGTTTTAGCACCCTCCCATACTACTTTGGGTGAGACCTCAGTCCGCGCTTTGTGGAATGTTGCCGAAAGGGCCAATAGTACCAGGATTTGTTTGGCTAAATCAACTCTAAACCTGGGTTAGGCCCCAATAAGCCAACACCTATTTATGGTGGTAATATGATTTTATCCAATTGTGAAAAAGGGAATTTGAGTTGTTCTATTTAATGTTAAAATTCCTATAAGAAATGAAGTAGGGATGAAGCACACGAATTTGAAGATTGAAAAGTTTTCTAGCTAACTTGAAACTAGCATTTTTGAAAAATTGCTCCCAAAATTTAAATGTGTGGGAGCTATAGCTTAGCAGAATGAAATTGTTTTCTATGTTTTTGTTAAAGGCTATATAAATTTATATGATCCATATATGTTGTTTAGGAAGCAACAAAATCGATAGAGTAAACATATTTAGGTCAAAATCATAAGAATCTTCTACTGAGGATAGGGAGGAAGGGAAGCCAGGATAGGAAGGGATATTGGTCAAGATGGTGGTGCTTAAACCCTCCATTGGTTCTAGATAAGTAATTGGATCAAATATTGCAAGTAGTACTAAGTATTTGAGACATCAAGCTACCTTTCATGATTTTTTCTTTTGAGACCAAGAATTTAATGATTAGTATAGATGGTCATGATTCTCGTTGCTTTGGGTAGCCAATGTTGAAGTTTGCATCATTATGTTGGGGGCCATTTCTTGTTCTATAAAAGGTGAGGGTGATAGATCAATGGAACTTGGGTCCAATCTAAAGGGAAAAATCTGCTTTGTTACACAGTTTGTCATTTTACTGCCCATACAGTGCAATGTTCTCATTTCTTGTTCGTGTTGTATGTTGTTCCATCTTCTTCCATTCTCATATTCCTTTGTTCGATGCTTCCACCATCCCTCATTATCATTGACATCAACCACATTTCAATTTTTCTGGTGCTCTAACCTACATTCAGGTTTCTATTCAACAACCACTATGTACCAAACCACCTCGTCAGCGATCTTGTCTTCTGTCGTTGACCCTCATGTTCTGCTATCCAACTTTTGTTCCCCCTCTGCCATCCCTCCTCATCATCATTTTCCCCCCACATATTGTTCACAGATCCCGATCATCCAACTACCTATCTTCCCTATTTTATCCAGTGCATGTCTGTCCCACTGTCTAGCCACCTGTCTTATCTGACACTTTTTTCAAGTCTTCGGTCAAACACTGCATTCTTTCCCATTGTATTGATGGTAGGATTATAATATATTAGTTATATAATAGACTATTGTTACATATTTTTTTTATAATAATCGTTCATTATAATAAGTTATACGCTAGTTATTATATAGTTAATTTATTATATTTATTAAAATACAAATAAAAAATAAAAATTATATATCTATATATATATATATATATATATAATTAAAAAGTAGTGTCTTCTAACCAAAAAAACAAATCCAAGATGGGGAATAATGACGAATAAGACATTAATAAATATCAATAAGAACTCGATACACTACATCATCACCTCGAAAATGTCGAAAAAAAAGCAAACAAAATTGGGAGAAGAAGAGAAAATGATAATTGAAACTTAGGAACGATTAGTGACATATATCAACGAAATAGACAATGTTAAAAAAATGTTGCAAGGAATGTAGAACCAAGAAAGAAGAGATTTTGATTATCGTTGGCAAGCCTTCTTAAAATTAAGAGAGGAAGACAAACGTGAAGAAACTCTTAGGGTTAAGGAACAAAAGGAAATAATGGACCAGCTAGTAGGAAGGGTTAATTTTTGTTTTTTTTTGTAAATCCCTTAAACACTTAAAAACCAACACAAAGTCAAAAATCTGAAGATAGTGAAGATCCCCAAAATCATGACATAGCCAGCACTATAAAAAAGTTATAGAAAAGGACTATCAAAGGATTAAAAAGGAGCTACCCAAGTACGATGGTAAATACCATAGAGGCACTATTGTTTGGGTTAATAAATTGGAATCCATTTTCGAATCAAACCCACCATTACATGAACATGAGAAAATCATGTCAGAATCTAACAATTTGGAAGCATAAGCATATGATTAGTTCCTATGTTGGTCTGGAAAATGTGATGCACGTTCTTTTCATTAGAATAATTTCATGGATGCTTGCTAAAAATATTCTTCGACAAAGAAGAAGATGATGTCTTCAACAATTTTTTTCATCTCAAGCAAAAGGAGTGTATAAGCAAGTATACCCACAAATGGGAATATTGGCTACACAAAAAATAGGATTTACTGATGAAAAACTACTTAAATTTTATAGATGTGGACTTAAATATTATATCCATGCAGAATTGAAATTGTATAAACAACAAACTATCGAAGAATATAGAAATGCAACAAAGATTATTGAACAAACATATAAATTCAATAAGTCATCATACACCAGTTCCAAAAAATCAAGCAATTACTCAAAGGGAAAATCAAGTAAGAATTCCTTGGACAAGCCTAACAAGTATATACCACCTCAATTGCGAGAAGAAGGTAATCAATATTCAAGTTCTAAAATGAAGAAAGATGGAAAATGCTAGAAGTGCAGGGAGAAATTTTCACTAGGACACAAATGCAACTTAAAAAAACTCTACAGTTTTGAAGTAGAATAAGAAGATGACTCCTTGAAGGCGCTAAACCGTGAAGCAAATGAATGCATCCCGGCTCTAATAGGGAAACGCTCAAAAAAGGTGCGAAGCCGCCAGAGGAGAAAAAGGAGGGGGCTCTCAGTAATGACTCAAATGAAGATACTAACAAGGAA
Organism: Pinus tabuliformis; assembly: GCA_031772625.1. NCBI lineage: Eukaryota > Viridiplantae > Streptophyta > Pinopsida > Pinales > Pinaceae > Pinus > Pinus tabuliformis. Next base: position 706,176,367 of record CM062808.1, on the reverse strand, counting down.
AATGAAGCTCCAAACACATAACCTGAAGAATATGTTATGTTGAGAATTTCACTAGCCATAATCACAGGAATAACACAACCACAAACCCTAAATCTAAGAGGACATATTGTAATAGAACATATGGATTTGGGAAATGTCACAAGATCAAATTGCAATTAAATGATTATGAAATGGAATCTAGCTTCTACACAGTACCCTTGGGAGCTATAGATGTCGTCTTAGGAGTAAAATGGTTACACACATTAGGAACATACTCCACAAATTACCAGAAGAAATTTATAAGTTTAAATGGGTTGGAAGGAAATATAAATTATTTAGTTTTCAATCCCCCCCACTCAGATTGTATCGGCACAACAGATGAAAAAACACAATTGGAAGGGAGAATTTGCATTCATTGCTCAATGTCAACAATTGGAATTATTTACTACAAAGTAGCATTAGTACAACTACTAGAGGTTACACCCTTAATCCAAAAATATGATAAGGTGTTCCGAGAATTACCAATGAAATTACCTCTAGAAAGGAAGATTGAACATATTATAGAAGTTAAACCAAATGTTGCGCTAGTTAAAATCAAGCCATACCACTATCCTTATCACCATAAGATGAAGATAGAAAGACTAATCCAATATTTTCTAAAATGTGGAGTCATTACAAAAAGCAGAAGACCGTATGCAACCCAAGTGGTACTAGTCGAAAACAAGGATCCTTCAAATTATGTATAGATTATTGAAGATTAAACAAGATAACTATTAAAAACAAGTTTCCTATTCTTTTTATAAATGAGTTGCTAGACAAAATTCATGGTGCATAGTACTTCCAAAAGTTAGATTTGAGATCAGGTTATTATGAAATACGAGTAAGGTTAGAATATACCAATAAGACCACATTCTGAGCTCATGAAGGACATTATGATTTTAAGGTGATGCCATTTGGATTAACAAATGCACCAACCACATTCCAAGAAACCATGAACGAGCTCTTTCATCCACACTTGTGGAATTTTGTATTAGTCTTTTTTGATGATATCCTTATCTATAGAAAAACTTGAAAGGAGCACCTTAAGCACCTAGAATAAGTGTTTTCCCTATTGGAGAAGAATCAATTCTATGCAAAATTATAAAGGCACACCTTCAACAAGAAAGAAGTTGAATACTTTGAGCACATTATATCCAAAGGAGTCAAAGTAGACCACAGTAAAATTGAAGAAATCAAAGAATGCCAAAGCAAAGAAATATATCAAAACTAAGAGGGTTTCTGGATTAACTAGGTATTACATAAGGTTTATAAGAAATTATGCTCATTTGACTGCACATTTGACAAATTTGTTAAAAAAATGTGTTTTTCAATGGGATAACAAGGACGATGAATGTTTTGAGTCAATGAATGAATAATGTCATCTACCCCGGTACTGAAAACCCCATATTTCTCCAAGAACTTTGTGGTAGAATGTGATGCTTTAGGATTTGGAATTGGAGTAGTATTAATGCAAAATAATCACCCCATAGCCTTTGAAAGGAAAAAGCGCAACACGATGCAAAATAATCACCCCATAGCCTTTGATAGTAAAAAGCACAATGGGATGCAAAGCTTGAAGTATTCTTACCACACATATATGTTTTCCATCATATATTCATTAAATAAGTGGTCAATGCCTATTAGGAAGGAAGTTCTTGATTCTTACAGATCACAACAATCTTCAATTTTTGTTACCACAAAAATACTTTATCAACAGAAAAACAAAAGTGGATGGATAAAATCTCCTCAATTGACATGGAAATTTTACATAAAAAAGGAAAGGATAATTTAGTCCCTAACACTCCCTCGCAAAAGGATGAAGACACTACAACATGATCCACACTGGTGGTAGTTCCTTATTAGTTGGAAGATATTTAGACTGAATATAATAATGATCCATACTCTTGTTCAACAATAAAAAATATCAATCAACATCCCAACTTTGAATGGAAAAATGACATATTATGGTATAAAGGTATAATTTAATTAAATCCATTATCCAAATTTAAAATAAAATCTCTAAAAGAATCACACAGTTCTCATGCAACTGGGCATGTTGGATTTTTCAAAACATATTACAATACTCGTCAATCATTTTACTGGAAGGGAACGAGTAAAGAAACTCAGAAGTATGTTGTTGAATGTGACGTTTGTCATAGAAATAAAAATGAGAACATCCTAACCTTGGGGTTACTTCACTCTTTACACATTCCAAATCAGAAATGGGAGGAAATCTCGATGGATTTCATTAAAGGACTACCCATGTCTGATGGTAAAGACAAAATATTTGTTGTGGTGGATAGACTAACTAAATATGCACATTTCATGGCAGTCAAGAAGATAGACTCAACAAAACAAATTGCAAAAGTCTTTTGTAAAAACATATACAATTTACATGGCCTTCCAAAAATGATCAATATTGATAGAGACGTAAGGTTCAAAGGAAACTTCTAGAAGGAATTTTGCAATTAGGATGGAATATCCCTTAACATGAGCTCATCTTGTCATACACATATTCCCTTAAGGGTATAATTCCCTTAATTTAGACCGAATTCATGAGGATATGGTCGACCTGGTGTGGAGTTGACAAATGATCTTTTTTGACTCAAAAATAATTATTTTTATATGATACAAAATCCTAAGAAAGGTCTAATAAAAGTGACAATGAATCTATTGACTCAAGATAAAAATTAGGAGCCTTCAACAAAGGATTTTATCTAGAAAACATTGACCCAAACATGAAACCCATGCTTTAATAAGTCATTTTATTTAATAATGAAATTTCAAATACTGCAGAGTCCAAGGATTGTTTTACCTTGACACCCTTTTTGCCCATATTTCCTCCTTTTTCCTATTGCTATCATCCAAATAAATGCAATAAATATAAGGTTTTATTAAGGTAAGCATAAATATGTCGTCTTTTTCATATTTTGTCCATATGCCTGATTGTTTTATTAAAGTTTGCATTCAGCTACATAATTGACCTGATTCTGCAGCTAATCCACAGATCCATAACTACTTCGATTGTTGGCAAGGTTTGAGTGTGCTAGCTCAGCAAAGGACTATATGGGTAGATAGAGAATGATCCTCTCATGGATTTCTTCTTGTTTACTTGAACCAATCCATCAAGATAATCGCACTAAAACACGGTCAACCATGACAGTTAACCACAAGATAATGTGCCAGAATAGAGTCTGAGTTTAAAGAGATATTATCGATTTGCTTTTTCAAATAGCAAATCGATGAATAAGCGATATGATTTGGTTTGATAAGTATTGTAGCGACGATACTTAGGCTTGAATTTCTCATGTTGTTAATTAAAAAAACTCTATAAGAACAATGGTTGCTCTGTGTTTTGGTGTGCATCACCGTATGTAATTTTGAAAGCATCATGTTGAAACTATTTTCCGATTAATAGATCTTGGTTCATACATTTTATGTTGCATTGATTAAAGCTATTGATTGCCTCATGGAGGGCCCATGCGTGTAGATCAGGTCTTTGACTCACTACAAGTAGATTTTCTTTTATTTCTTAGAATTAAGTTGTGGATGCTCTGTTTTATATTTTTAGTATGCAGTTCAATGGAGTTCGCGATTAAATTGATATCTGCATCAGTAATGCCATTTTCTTTATACCTAGCAATATTCAATCATTTCATTTGATTTCTACCTAGTATAACTCAGTGATTTTGTTTCATAGTTTAGTTATTTCATAGCTTAACAATCTTGTTCTTGTTTTACTTTTGCATTGAAAGAAGTTGCAGTAGTTAAGAGTGACAGTCTTTTCATAGCATCTAAATTCAAGCATCTTTCATTTTCCAATCAATATAAGACATCAACAAAAAATTCATAATTATTCATTTATTATTCTAAAATCAAGAATTCTTAAATAATAATAAATAAATAAATAAACAAATAAATAGATGTTCATCCTATTGAATATAATATTTTTCTTTTATGAAAATCATTCTCAAATTAATCAAATTTCACAACTATTCATTTATTAAAAATAAAAATCAAAATACTCGTATTTTATTAATAATCTAAGAATTCATATTAAAAAGGGTTGTAATAATACAAATTAAAATCAAATCAAAACTTATTAAACACTAGAATTTATATATTCGATTAGATTATAGTGAATTAATTAAGTAAATCCTTGATATTTTAAAATCAATATAAGACATCAACAAAAATTTCATAATTATTCATTTATAATTCTAAAATCAAGAATTCCTAAATAATAATAATAATAATAATAATAAATAATAATAAAATTACATCATAATCATATTTATTAATTATAAGTAATCTATAAATTTATATGAAAAAGGGTAATAAAGCTTTCATTTTCTAATTATAAATAAATCTCAACTAATTAACAAATAGATTATATTGAATTTAATTAATCAAATCCCTAATGTTTAAATTTCAATTTTTCTAAATATTAACAAATTAATCAGATATTGGCCGACTAAATTTATTATATTATTCTTTTTACAACCCATACATATACTTTGAAATTTAGCTCTTGGATATATCATTGATATCTTCTTAAATCTATTGATGCATCCCTAATGATGTACTCACTTGCTAGTCCGAAACATTGGGTTTATAAAACTCTATAATAGGTCATTCCTCTATCTAAATTTCTCCTCACCTCTATGGATTCATTATTTAATAAATTAGGATCTCCTTCACATCATTCCATGCTTTCATGACTAGCCTTGTTTAGCTGCAGCATAAAATCCAAAAATAATTAAAAACAGTTTAACTAAGTATATTCACTGAAGAGAGTGAAAACCATTACTCAACCATTCTACAAAGCTCAATTCAATTAGGATTAATTTTAGAATAATCAATTAACAAATCTCAAAGATAATACTCTAATATAGATAGTAACATCATCTCCATACTAATTCTAGATTTAGACATTAACCATAACGTAAACACATTAACAACATAAGTAACTTCTATCACATATATTGAACTTGTACTTCGTCAGTTTACCTACCTAGGTCGATAATTTATGCTTACAATTTAAGAACATTAAATTGACTAAACATTTCGGCATCGTTGCTGGGGAAGTACAAATAGAATTAAAAAAAATCACCAATTAAAAACATGATATGCGTAGGGAAAGAGACTCTAGAGGTAGATTTGTAGGACGAGCAAAAATTTTAATCCCCACAAATCCACTCACTCCACCACGACTTCAAAGTTCCACACCACCTACTCAAACTTGAATTCCATTTATAGGACAATGAAGACTTCCTGAAGTCTCAAGATCAGAAATCCAATCCAGAACTTCACCTACTTCATCCATTGACGCTGTAATTGAAGAAAATCCTACATCCCCAACTACAAGAGTAGTTTTTTTATCTTCCATTGGTGAACAAATTCTAGGAGAAGAATTAGAAATTTCCAGTGAAGAATAGGAAAAAGAAACTTATTTTGGTTATCCATTGATAGAGGAACCAAAAGAATTAGAAGAACCTTACATTAGTTCTGAAGAATCTATCATGGCTGAAGAACGAGAAGGTCAAGTACACAATGTCAATGGTGAGAAAAATAGGATTGGAGGAGGAAGAGGTAGAGGAGGAGATGGAGAAAGGAGTAAAGGAGGGGTTATAGGTAGAGGAAATCAAGATCCTTTTGGATTTTCTATTTTTTATGAAGATACAACCCTCACAATGAAAAATATTTCACCTTCTATACTTCCTAATTTCCATGGAAAAATAAGTGAAGACCCAGAGACATTTCTCTTCGAATTTGAAGTATTATGCAAATCATATGATTATCTGCATGATGCTCAAAAATTGAAATTGTTCCCTGCTACCTTAAAGGATTCAACATTAAAATGGTTCATGAGCCTAGGGATGAATTCTATAAGGACATGGGCACAAATGAAAGAATATTTCTTAGAGAAATATAGAGATTATTGTATGCCTCATAACATTAAAGATGAAGTCTTCAAAATGGCACAAAAAGAAGATGAGAACCTTGAAGACTTAATCGAGAGATTTGTCTATAATTTTAAAAGAAAAAAATGGATAATTTGGATGAGGAATCTTTGAAAGCCCTTCTACTCAAAGCTATCAAATATGAGTGGATTGATCTCCTTAACTTAATAGGAAAAGGAGATATTTCTCAATTACCATTTACAAATATCTGTGATTTATGTGTACAGATCTCAAGGGGTAAAGCACAAGTTGGAAAAAGTCCTAGAGACCCTCTCTTATCAAGAATCAATAAATTTGCAGTTGGGACAGTCAATAGGGAAGAATTAGGAAGCTTTCTTGATACTTTCAAGACAGATATTTTAGGGAGACTAAGTGAACAAATAAACACCCTTAAACTACAGAACAAGAAAAAATCCGAAAATGTTGCATTATCCATTTTCTGTCCTGGATGTCGAAAGAAGCATGCTCTAAGAGAATGTCCTTTAGACTTAAAAACTATAGAAGCTTGTCCCATATGTGCATATAACCATGAAACTAAGGAATGTCCTTCTTTACCAGGTATCAAGGCTGTATTTAATGATGAAGGGATACCAGCACATGTAGACCCTCTTTACTTTATTGTCAGGAAACCATGGAAGAATTCTCAAACAAATCAACCACAAGGCTCTAGATCACAACAATTTTCTTAGTCTTCACAAAATAATTGGAATTCATCTTGGCTACCTTGGGCTCAACCACAATCACAATCTTGGAATCAAGGATGGAAAAATCCTTATGGGGCTTATGCTCAATATCAACAATATTCACCATCATATCCTAATTTTCCACCAAAATTCCTACCCCAATCTAATCAAATTCCTCAATCCAACCAATTACCTCAAGTCCAAGTTCAAAATAAAAATCCATAGCTCTCCATACCATTTGCAAAAAGATCAAATCAACTACCCACTCAACCACTTCTGATTGTTAGCCTCTCTCACAAAACAATTTAATAAATCCAAAAATAAATAAATAAATTAAATATTCCAAGTTAGGAATTTGTGCCTAACTCTTGGGTTGCGCCTCTAAGATAGGAGTTAGTTTAGGTAACTCCTATATTGGTGTGTGTCTGGTGAGAAATTATCTCAACCAAAGGAGAAATTATCTCAAACAAAAGTGTCTAAGATAGCACGCACTATCTTGAGAACACTAGCTCTCATCTATTTATTTGTAACACTATATTCAATTATTTTTAATGGAATGAAAATGAGAGAGAATATCTGAGGAAGCCATGAGGCTTCAGTTTTTTTCCACCCATATTTTGTGTCTGGTTTTTATGTGTGCTTTATCTATTTGTCTGAGTTAATTTCTTTTTTCAATATGTGGTATCAGAGCGAGAGTTTTGTTGACTTTGTAATACAGTTATGAGTGAGTGGGAGTCTGCATTATTGGACTCTTATTAAGGATTCAATTAGCAGGTAGAACATTGATCACTGCCTAATTTTGATTGATTAACGATCTTCACCGGAACGCCTAGGGTTACACGCCCTCACTATGGTAGTAATATTGATGAGAGAGAAATGGCAATGGAATAAGATGGAGATAGGCTTTGGTCTTTGTGCATGAACAGATCCACAACCATAATCAGTCAAAGGCGGAGTCGTTAAGGAGAGAATCCTGGGCAATTTGGGCTTTCGCGATGGAAGGCCACTGAGCTATTTCACTTATGATTCAAATGGAATGAGAGATTCGGTTTGTTGGGTCCATTGCAGAGGTCATAATTGCATTTTTGAGATCGAGCTGATGTGTTGAGAACGGAAATCGCCATTGAAGACTACAACATGTCCAACAATGAAGGCGGATGTCGTGCCAATTCTCGATATCGTGGTATTGCCATTCAATCCAGCGTGTTAAGTGTTTCACTGTGAAATACGTTATGGTGCAACGTCTAGCAAATTATTGCTTCTTTATTCTCTGTCAAAATTAGTCTGTATTGAAATCATATCCAGTGTGGACGTATTTATTTCTCTGTGATGCTGCTTCGGTTTCATTTCCATTTTAATATGTGAAATCACCGTGTCAAATGTTAGATTTATTGCTGGATCTAACCTGAAATTGAAGCAAAAGTCGTTGCGGGAGGAACGTTTCCTGTTTTGGAAGACCAAGACTAGTAATCATTGAAGAATGTCCAGGCTGCGAAATAAATATCGTAGAAGATCTGCGTAAAGAGGAATCAGTCCACGCCTTTTGTTCTTGTGAACCACCAAATCTTGAGCCAACTTGAGATGATCACGAGTGTAAAATGATAAAATTTTGCTTCTACTCTCCTTGCTAACCTGTGACAATATCGGACACCTCATCTCTGCGATTGTTCCAGGTCTCCTTGACTACATTGAGAACTTCTGCCATGGGAGGCCTATCGTCTCTGAAAGGCTGAACGCAGCGATAGGCTATATCTAGCACCGTTTTGATGGACTCCAAATCACGAGCATCGACAGCCTCTACGATCCTGGGATCCACGATCTTCTTCACGTCCGGGTCTCCGCCTCTCATGAACATATGCGTCGAGTAAACAACCGACTCGGCCCCGCCGGAGGGCGTGTTGACGACTGCCTTCTGGCCGGAAATCAGCTGCAGCAGAACGATTCCGAAGCTGTAGACGTCGCTGGCCTCGGTCAGCTTGCCGCGCGTGAAATACTCCGGGTCGAGATAGCCCGTCGTCCCCTTGATCTCCGTGGAGGCGTGTGAGAAATCCGGGGCGATGAGCTTCGAGATTCCGAAGTCCGACAGCTGATCAAATATTTTATTAAAGTTATCATTTTACACTCATTAAACTTAAAAGTGTGAACGTGAATTCACCTTTCATAAAGTGATTTTATAAAATCCATAAAATTGTTTTTTAATGGAAGAAAGGTAAATGAGTGAGAGTGGATTTACTTGACATGAAATTGGAGATGCATTTTTATATGCATGAAAGTGGTGAGATTGTGAGTTGAGAGGTTGGTATTTCGCTCTTTGAAATTGAAGAAATAAGGAGTGTTTCTATTTGTATTTGGAGTGATAAGGGAAAGTTGTTGTAATTCAAAGTATTGTTTTACTTTGAGAGGGATCGTGTCACTATCCGTTCAGATTTTGAAGGCGAGTTGTTTCAAAGGGTCGTCAGCTTGGCATTATCATTGCTTCAGATGTACTCAGTGATTAATAAAGATATCATTTTTTTGGTGTTGATGTGTCCTAGATCCGCCCGAAATTGAATAAGGGGATCTAAGGTACACTATGTGTGCTTGATGGCGCATGTGTTTTATGGATTCATGTTTTTGCTTTTTGATCTGTGTCTAGTTGTGACACATCAATAATTTCATCTAATATCGCATACATAAAGCAAGCACAACACATAGCTGCAAGATCAACACTACAACAAATAATCAAAGTTTTCAACATCGGCATTCTACCTCAACAAACAAATTCACTCAAATACAATCAAGTTCATGAATCTGCAAACTCCAGCATTTCAAAGAAAATTCTACATCACTACAATGAAGTTAATGAATCTGTAAAATTCAACGTTTGAGCGCACAGTCTACATCAACATTATTGAACTTGTACTAAAACTCAAATTACATTGAATTATAAGGGTGCATTCTCGGTTGAAACCGACACCCAAGTCTTGAATTGAGTCAAATTGAATTCATTGTAGTGAGTCATTAAAACCATTAAGCATTTTTTGGGTGCATTTTCGATAGTCTTCGACACCCTTCTTTTAAGAAGAATCAAGTGAATGCACAAATTTTAACTCTAACGCAAACAAGCAACAAGTTCACATCTCCTGCAAGCGAGCGTGAGTATTCATTCAAGAAATTTGCGTCAAAATAGTACAAAGTTCAAACCTTCAAGCGAGCCAGATTGAAGTTCATTACAGCAACGATCAAAGCAACCAAGCAACTTCCACTCTAACACCAATCAAGCAAGTTGAGATCGACATCAAGCGAGCGTGGCTATTCATTCAAGTGAGCGTGAAGTCATCAAGTAAGGCAAGTGAGCATTCACACAAATGCGATCGTCATCAAGCGAGCGTGAATTCTAGAGTTTAAGCAAGAAAGTTCTACAACTCTAGCGAGCATGCCATTCAAGTCCCATAGCAAGCGAGCCTGTCATTCAAGTAACAAAATCAAGTGAAACAGTTCAAAGCATGACATCTACGACAAGAGAGCCTGATTTCAAGTGTGCAAGTTCAGATGGCGCAACATATTCAGTTGTTAAACATTCTTCATAGTTTGATCATCTCCAGTGATGAAGACATGGTGCACATCAGCAAAGAAACTCTTGCTGATCTTTCACGGCATCCACAACAAACACATGAAACCATTGAGTTTCTTCAACTAGAGTTGCAACTACAAAGAGATGAGCTGCAATAAAAGAGTGCTTCTTCCAAGTCATTCAACCATACATATGAAGATAAGGATGTTGATTTCAAATCACTCATCCAAACAACTTCAAGTGTCGAAGTTGCTCATGATAAAATTCAAATTTCTTCCAAACCCATCATCAAGCCCTGGGAAGAGATTCAAAATAACAAGAATCGACGAGGCTTAGGATATGTCACTGATGACACCAACTTACATATCCCAGATTATTCCAAGCCAATTAAGTTCGTGAGTGCAGGATTTCTTGAACAACTCACCTCAGTAGGTTCTGAGAAAGTTGCAGACAAACAGAATTGCACGCAACCTGAAGTTGATGTCCAACCGAAATGTTCTCATTGTCAAAGAACCGGTCATATGGAAGATCAGTGTTTTGATCTCCATCCTTGTTGCCATTGTGGCAAGCCCAATCATTCCTCAGAAAAATGTCGCACTCAACAAAAATCAGCCAGATTGAAGATACATTATGAATGGATCGATCCTTGGGAATGGTCATCCACAGTCAAAATATTGTCTCAGTTCTACAACCGACTACAATCACACATAGTGCAGCCAGCAGTGAATCGATGATGGTACTCTCCTGCAGTTGAACGAAGGAGTACAACAATGAAACTCTCCTACACTTGAGGGGGGGAGTTCAGATATATTTTGGAGAAGATTGTCTCTCCTTTTAGCTGACAAAGGGGGGAAAATGTCAATGAAATTGACAAGTGGTTGTCAGACTGAAAGTCTCGACAACATCAGCGGAGCAGCCAGTGGGCATCTTCATCAGCCAATGGGCATTTTTCATCAACAGCGAACATCAATAAATTCGCCAGTGGGCAACCAACAATAAAGCAGCAGTGAGCAACTTTCATCATAGCAAAAGCAAAATTGAGTTGTTTTTCAACATCATCAGCTAGTGGGTGATCATCATCAGCAAATACACCAGTGGGCGTTCATCAAAATTGTGTCAGTGGACACCGGATGTTGTTTTCAAGCAAAGGACAGTTGGATCCTTTTGCGGCTTGGAACGTGATGGAGTTTTCAAGTGACATTCAGAGATGAATCAAGCATGCAGTTGATTCATGTTCTCTTCAGATTTGAGTTTTTTCCAGCGTCCAGTTTTGGCGGTTTTTTCAGGCAATGTTTTTGAGGATCAACATGAGAACTTGGAAGATGGTTCCTCGTTCTTATTTTGGATTTATCATTGAAGGGGGGAATGTTAGCCTCTCTCACAAAACAATAATAAATCCAAAAATAAATAAATAAATTAAATATTCCAAGTTAGGAATTTGTGCCTAACTCTTGGGTTGTTCCTCTAAGATAGGAGTTAGTTTAGGTAACTCCTATATTGGTGTGTGTCTGGTGAGAAATTATCTCAACCAAAGGAGAAATTATCTCAAAAAAAAGTGTCTAAGATAGCACGCACTATCTTGAGAACACTGTCTCTCATCTATTTATTTGTAACACTATATTCAATTATTTTTAATGGAATGAAAATGAGAGAGAATACTTGAGGAAGCCATGAGGCTTCAACCTTTTTCCTCCCATATTTTGTGTCTGGTTTTTATGTGTGCTTTATCTATTTGTCTGAGTTAATTTCTTTTTTCAATACTGAATCCCAATAATAAGATGTCACAACAACAACCTCTTTATGATATGGAAGGGAAAAATCCTCAAACCTATGTAATAACTCCACTAGATCTAAATAATGTTCAATTAAGGTCTGGAAGAGTATTGCAAAGAAAACCCCATGTTGTTATTCAGGAAGCAAGGATAAATATTCAAAAACATAAAAAATAATTTGAAGAAGGAGAAACCTCTCTCCCTCGGAAAGAGAATAATGAAACAGAAAATGTTTGAATAAATACTCCTATTATATAACAACCCTCAGTATCCATTAGACCACCTTTTCCTAAACAGTTAAAAATTGATGAAGAAGTAGAAAAACAAATCACATTGCATGATTACAATATGATGGATGAATTAAGAAATGTCTCTATAAAAATTCCTTTATTGCAAGCCAGAAAAGAAATACCAATCTTTGAAAAAACAATTAAGTAATCAAGTACTCAAAGATCAGGAAGAAAAATAAAAGACATAAAAATAATTCAAATAGTCAGGAAAATTGTAGACATCATGATGGGGCAAAAACAATCCAAAAATATCTAGATCTAGGGAGCCCCATTGCAAAAATTCACATCAATGGAATTGAAATATCAAACACACTGTTTGATCTAGGAGCAACCATAAACATAATGAGTAAACAAGTTATGGATTCACTTAGACTTCCTAACCTTCAATTCACACCAACACTATTACAATTAGCAGATAGGTATGTAATTAAACCCGATGGTTTGTTAGAAGATGTTTGTGTATCCTTAGATTCTTGGGAATATCCTGTCGATTTCATGGTATTAACACCCAAGAATAATTTCAGATGACGTCCATTAATCTTTGGAAGACCTTGGTTAGATACCATTGATTCTTTCATCGGTTGTAGATCAGGTGACATGTTTATCTCAGATGGAAACTCTACAAAAAAATTTACATTATACCCACCTGCGAAAACAACAATAGAAATAGATAATGAGGAATGGATAGATGATGATGATGATATACAACCTGTTTTCACTATTGAACAAGTAAGAGAGGAGGACCAAATTTTAAATCTACTGGAAAATAATGAATCTTCCTCACATTATGACCGTAGTCGAAATGAATATCTCTCATTGAGACAAGTATCATTGCTCTCTATGGAGAAATTTGGGAATTGTTCAATAGAAATTTTTCCAGGTAAAACTTTGAATAGTAATGAAAACCTCAAAGAATTACAAACAAATCAACTGGTATAAATTTTACAAAAACATTCCTCTGCTTATGCATGGGAATACACTGATATGAGAGGAACTGATCCTAAAACTTGCATGCATCGTATCTACATTGAACAAAGTGCAAGACCAGTTAGACAATCACAACAAAGACTGAACCCAAATCTAAAAGAAATTGTTAAGGGGGAATTACAAAAACTGCTAAATGTAAATTTCATCTATCCAATATTAGAAAATCAGTGGATAGTCAATGGATGTCACCCTTAATAATTGTTCCTAAGAAAAATGGGAAATGGAGAGTATGTATAGATTATAGGGAATTAAATAAAGCAACATTAAAATACCATTTCCACTTCCTTTCATAGATCAAGTATTGGACACATTAGCAGGGAAAAAGTATTTTTCAATTTTGGATGGTTTTAGTGGATATAATCAAATTCAAGTAGCACCAAAAGATCAAGATAAAACCACCTTTACCTGTCCATGGGGAACTTATGCTTATCGGGTACTTCCCTTTGGACTATGCAATGCTCCAACAACATTCCAAAGAGTAGTCCTTGGAATTTTCTCTGATCTTATTCATGATTGTGTGGAAGTGTATATGGATCATTTCATAGTTTATGGAGATTCTTTTAAAGAAGCACTTGAAAATTTAGAAAAAATTCTAATAAGAGGTAAAGAAATAAATATTTCGTTAAGTCATGAGAATTGTTTAATGAAGGAATCGTTTTAGGTCACCATATTTCAGGAGATGGAATTAAGGTAGACTCATCTAAAGTTGAGGTCATTCTAAATTATCATTGCCAAGCCGTCAATGAGATGTTAGGAGTTTTCTTGGTTTTACTAGATATTATAGAAGATTTATCGAAAATTTCACAAAAATTGCATCTCCACTCTTTAAACTACTTACCAAATACTATGAATTCAGTTGGGATTCTAATTGTCAAACTGCCTTTGAAACTTTGAAAAAAATCTTTTTGAAGCACCTATATTAAAGGACCTAATTGGAAATTGTCTTTCCATATATCAACTAATGCTTTAGATGCAACATTAGGAGCTATGTTAGGGAAAAAATACCTTACTCCTTATGCAGTCTATTACACCAGTGAAAATTTAACTCCAACAGAGCTAAATTATGTTGTAACTGAGAAGGAGTTTTTAGTTGTAGTTCATACCATTAACAAATTCAGAAATTATATAACTGGCTAATGAATAAACCGATCACTAATGTAAGAATAACTAGATGGCTCTTATTGTTACAATAATTCAACATGACCATTCTAGATAGACCTGGAAAACAGAATACAATTGCTGACTTTTTATCTAGAATTTAGAATGATAAAATGATCAACCTATGGAGGATAAATTTCCTTATGGATATCTTTTTGCAGTATCTACTAAATCACCTTGGTATGTCGATATTGCTAACTATTTAGCTACAAGGAAAATACTATTTCATTTGTATCTTAGAGAAAAGAGGAGGATAGTTCACAACAAAATATCTTATTCATGATTAAACGAAGAATTATACAAAACAAGACTAGATCTCATCATCAGAAGATGTGTTCGAGAAGATGAGATACTGGAAATACTTAAAGCATGCCATGATGAACCATGTGGAGGACATTTTTTTGACAAAAGAACTGCTTATAAGGTCCTAGTTTTAGGATATTATTGGCCTTCCATTTTCAAGGATACCAAGGAATATGTTAAAAGATGTGATAGTTTTCAGAGAATGGGCAAACCTACTTTTTCAAATGAAATTCCATTGCAGCCTCAGGTACTCATTGAACCATTTGAAAAATGGGCACTAGATTTTGTGGTCTAATCAATCCACCTTCAAAGCAAAAAAGGTATATTATGGTATGTATTGATTATGTCACTATATGTGTAGAAACTAAAGCACTTCCTTTTGCTACTGAAAATGCAGTAGTTTCATTTCTTTTTGAGGATATTTTCACTCGTTTTGGTGTTCCAAGAGAAATTATAACAAATCAAGGAACACAGTTTACATCCAGATTAGTGCAGAAGCTTGTGGAGCAGTACAAAATCAAGCATTAGAAGTCCACTCCATACCATCCACAAGCTAATGGAAAAGTTGAGTCTACAAATAAGGTGATTGAAGCAATTCTTACCAAGACTGTACACTTACATAGGAAGGACTGGGCAGAAAAGCTTCCAGAAGCTTTATGGGCTTATAGAACTATATGGAGAAGTACTACAAGACATACTCCCTATGAACTTGTTTATGGGAAGTAGGTCTTACATCCAATATAGTTCTAGATCCAGACCTATAAAACAACAGTCCAATTGGATCTTGACTTATCAGAAGCACAAAAGCAAAGGATGGGACAACTCAATGAGCTAGATGAAATAAGACAAGAAGCCTTCCAGAAAACCAGCCTAGTTCAACAACAGAGATCTAGATGGCATGACAAGTACATTAAAGAAAGGAAATTTCATCTAGGAGATTGGGCATTACTCTTTGATTCAAAGTTCAAAAAATTCCAAGGAAAATTCCAAACTCACTGACTTGGACCTTATGAAGTTGAAAATGTCTTTGAAAATGGTGCTATCAGAATCAAGACTATTGATGAAGAGATGATTCCTCTTTTAGTAAATGGAAATCGACTTAGATTGTATCAGAAGTCATTGGCAAAAGAAGAATTTGTCAAAAATTTCCAAGACAATTCAGAATCGAAGATGGTTGAGAAGAATTCTTCTTCTTTTCCACCTTAGAAATTTTACTTTTCTCTATTATATATATATATATATATATATATATATATATATATATATATATATAAACATGAAAACCAACAAGTTGTTGGCATGCTTATACAGAAAATTTAAAGTGAAAAACAACTTTTGTTGGCACCTTAAATTTTCTCTCTTTACCATTTTTTCTAAAAAGAAAAATCTCTCAGCTACAGAATTAGTGACTTTCCTCAGCGCAGACAAGTTTCTGCAGCTCTAATAATATTTCTGTAGCCAATCTGACATGAACACTTGGTGGTTCAAATTGAAGAATAATTGACTCCTTTTAAGTGCAAAAAACTTGCATAAGATATCAAAGGACAAATAAAGGTTAGCAAATCAGTCGAAGGTATGTGATACTTTAATTTTACAATAAGGGTTAACATATTGCATATATGAATTATGTGGACATATCTCTATCGAAATAAAATGAAATGATTGCAAATCATGGGTGATCGTCGCTTGTCAAATCCATTAAAGTCCACCATTTTAACTCCTGTCTCGTCCTCATTTCAAATCCATCGATTTGATCGCCGAATCATTGAATTGAATGCGTTCCAATAGCTAACTCATTTCCACAAGCCTTCATTATATTCACTCATTCTCTCATTTCTCCAAATTCATATAACCTCTCCATCTCTCTCCATCATAGAATGAAACCCTACCAACACCATTTTTCCCTGTCAAGTAAACAGTTCTTGAGACAAAACATCTCTCACCATGGGCATTATTGTTTGAACAGAACCAACAGGAAAGAAGTTCTTGGAAGGATACCCTCAGACCAGGGAACTGTTACAGAAAGTACAGTGGTTAAAATTCATAGAAAAATTTGATGGTTTCCACAGGGAGGTAACAAAGACTTTTGCATGATATTTTGATGGAACAGAGGTTGAAATAGGTGATGTCAAGTTCGCAGTAACAGAGTCCCTGATTGTAGAAGCCACCGAATTTCCTAGAGATGGAGAAAAGTGGTTCAAAAATAGAGGAATCGAAGGGGAAGATTGGAAAATATTCTTGAAAAACCCAAACATGGACACTACCATATTCAGAAAAGGTATTCCTAGTTCAGCCCTCAAAAGTAAATGGAGAAATTTGCTCCTTGTACTTCAGAAATTTATTACTTGCGAAGGTCGATTTGGATGTATGTTTTTCTACCACATTAGGATAATGATGAATTTCCTTGAAGAAAATCAAATGAATCTTCCATACTTTCTCTTGCATAGCCTTAAGAAAATGTCAATGAATATTCAAAAGAAAATCCAGTCCATAGACAATACAATGTACCATCCGTTATAGACATCTCTGAATCTTGTATTTGTATATGCATTTTTATGGTTAATGTACATATGATCCTACATTGTTTATGGTTATAGAACTCTATGCTTTGACGGTATTTTTCTGCCTTGACTCCATAGGTGTTCTTTGAAATGGGACAAGTGAGAAAGGAGTGGTGAAAGCTCTATCAAGGGAGAGAGGAAACAAGCAAGGAGACTAGTGAAAGACTGAGGTTGGTACTCTATGCTTCTCTCTCATCTATCTCTCATAAAGGAAAACACAAGTTACTTTAGTTTGTTTGTTTCTAAGATAGATACCCATCTTAGTGGGACTAGCAGCTCTGAATGGAAACTAGTTTTCCTGATAACAAAATGGCGACTCCACTGGGGATCGAATAGTTTGTTTGTTTTGTTACTGTTGTTTGCTTTATAAACCACAGACGGAGCCTGAAGTTAAGCCAGCTAGCCTTTGAACTGCTTTTTCTATTCAACTGCAAAGTAGATCAACGCTGCTTTAGTCAATCTCTGGGTTGGTTTATGAACTAAACATCTAGCTTGCAAACATCCTAAGTACCTTGGTGGCAGCTCAAATAACCTCATTAGATCGGTCCCCTATACTTTGTGTTTATTGACAATTATTAGCTCAGCCTAAATCCCTGAAATTAGCTGGAAACTGTGAGTGAAAACCAAGCTCAGTCTCGTCCCTGGTCCATCACATTGTCTCTTCTTGGAAACCTGGATGCATCACACCTCCTGTGTGTTGCAGGTGAGATGCATCCATGTTTCCCTGTGTTAAAGGTGTGATGATTGAATGAGACTGTTTCTGCCTCTAGAATTTGGTTTTTCCTTCATTGTCTTTAGCTTTATTTAGTAGTTTGGCTGTCTATGATCAATATATCTTTGTTGAAACCATCTTCCTTTAAATTATTCAGCCTCCATCAAAAGGAATTGTGAATGTTTTTTTATGTATTTTTCACCATTTACAGTTCTCCTTTGCAAATAGTAGCTTAATCGAAATGTCATCTTTTGATTTGAAAGTGTCGCAAGTGTCGTTTTCAGTCAAGAAAAAGAGTGTCACAAAGAATTCCTCTTTTAGATAGTCGATTACACTTTTGCCATTGTATTTGATTTGAATCATTAGTATTTCAAGTGTCGAAAGCAACTTTAAATTCAAAATCGCAAAGTGTCTTCTTGGCTTTGCTTTCATTTTTTGAAAAGAAAATTGTTAGTACTGTCACTTTGAAAGAAGATATTTCAGATCTATACTTAGTTTTCTTTTTGTCATTCTCACATTAAGGAAACTGAAAAACAATACATGCATGTGCATTTTCATTAAGACTACATGCTGAAGTTGATTTAAGAAAAGTGCATCTAGTGTGTGCTCTCTGCTCTATGTTGAAAGAATTTCATCTCTCTTTCCTTAGTAGCTAGGATTTTCATTGTAAAAAGAAATTAGACTGTTTATCATCTTAGATTGCATATTTAGGAATTGTATATCTACATCACATGGTGAACCTTAAAGGCAAAACTTCTTAAGAAAGATCAACTGTAAAATAAACTTCAATGAACATAAAAACGCTTTGGAACCTAACGCACAACATTTAGAAGTCTAGGCTAGAGACGTATTCCGGTGTCGTAAAGCCTGGTAACTATTGCTTTCATCGTAGGTTGGGTGATTCCTCCTCTTTGAGATGACAAGTGCCAGTATGGACTTGTGCTCCCACATACTGTCGAGTATATATTGGGAGATCACAATAGGTTACATCCTTTATCCTTAGGAAGCCGTGTCTGCCGCCCTATCTATCGCAATGCACTGAACACAACATTCGGGAAGATTGACTGCCATACCGTAAAAAGTATTCTGTAGTTTTGCGATTGGTTTGGTAATCCCGTCTATCTAGATTTCCAGAGTAGTCACTTTCGTTCCTTTTTAGACTCCTTAAAAGAAAAGGTCCATCTGAGCACTTGTCACTTCAAGCTCATTAAAAATCAAAGGTGACTAGAGTCATCTTTAGCTTTTTCTCGACTCTTAAATGTTGAAAAAACAAGTTGTGTCAAAGTGCCATAAAATTTATTTTAAATGGAATAACGTCACTGTTCCCTCATTGATGTTAGGTAGAGAAAATGGAGTCTACCAATCAAGGATTTCCCCTTGGGGGAAATCCTAGTCCCTTCTCCTCTTGGGGGGATGTTGGTGCTCCACACATGGCCACATTGTCCCTTCCAGGACTCACAATTGGCCTACCAATATGGCTTTTCTTGACCTCTGTCATTCAAAACACCACAATTCCTCAACAATCCAATTAGCAACCAGATGAAGTTGCTCCCCAACCTTCCACTTCGTTTGTTTCTCCCTCTCCTTCTTCCTCTTCACTTGGTGAAGCTAGCAACGCTAAAAACAAAGTAACTGAGAAGAAGAAGAAAGGGAAGGAGAAGAAGAAGAAGAATCCAACAACAAAATGGGGCAATTGTACATCATCTGGCAAAAATCCACACACTGCACCTTCCAAACCTAAATCTCCATGTGTCATTTTCAAGGGAGACCACTATCATCGAGATTGTCCCTGCATCCCACGGATCTTGAGGGACTGGTCTCCCCTCTTGCACAATCCGGTGTCTTCAACCACTGATGATCATGTTGAGAGCACACCGTCAACTAGTGAAAACGAAGTCAATGGACAAAAAGGAAGATCCAAATTTCCTTGTAGACTATGTGAAGGCGATCATGCCCTCCACATTGTCCCTTCCTAGATGAAGCTAAGAGAGTCTTGGATAACCATCCTGCTTCATTGCAGCGACTTCCTCCTGGATACAAAAAACTCTTGCCGAGTCCATCACTAGTTGAAAATCTGTCTGACATACCTTTGTTGTCGGTTGAAACACCTATCATTAAAGATAAACCCTCTGAGTCCACACTGGACCAAGGTCAACAAGTCAAGATGGCAGTCGACCCAATCTTGTCTTTAGAGGGTCCACCTTCAGATGATATTGTCACCAAGTAGAATGAGAACGACACCATTGAAATTATCTTCATAAACTCAGACTCTGATGAACTTGGGGGAAATCTACCCAATCATTTACCGCAGGAAGGAAGTTCGTCAGAGATTTATCCAACCATTTATTCGGTCCCACCTCCAAGCAATCTAGTCATTTCCTTTGATAGGAATCTACTAGGCAGACCCCGCCTGCCATCTAATGTACCATTCCGAATCATAGTACAAGCTAACAGAATGATCATGGTTTGTACTATTATAGATGAAGGGGCTTCTATGAGTATCCTTTCCTCAACTGCTTGGAAAGCGCTTGGTTCGCCGTCGCTTCTATCTGAGATTCAAAATCTGACAGGCTTCAACAAAGGAACTAGTTGACCGTTAGAGATCCTTCCAAATTTGCCTATAACTTTGAGAAGGAAAATCGTTCATCTAAACATGATGGTAGTCCAAGGACCTCTAGATTACAATATACTCCTTGGGCGTGACTACATTTATAGCATGGGAGCAATCGTTTCCTCACTCTTCCGAGTGATGTGTTTTCCACATGAAGGCAGAGTGGTGCACCTAGTTGATTAGCTTTCATTCCCTGGTTCAAACACAACTATTAGTCAAATGCCATCCCTAACTGGTCTTTTTACACAAGGAATTTCTAATCAATCTCCAGTCCGTCCACCTGATGATCGCGAGTGATTCGGTGATTGTGACTGAAACCCAGGAGGCATGCGCCCTGGTCTGCTTACCCTGTCCGTTTAGGAAAATGGTTTCGGACTGGAAAAAGATTCCCTTGTTAAACATTATGTGAGTGGAAGCTCCCACCATTCACCTTTGTCTGTTTCGATGGACATCACCAAGGAAGTGTTTTGTCTGCGATGTGGATGGAACAATCTTGCTTATGCAAGAACTTCCATATGGTGACCTGGGAACTCTACTTTATACCTAGGGGCATGCAAACCTTTTTGCATGCAAGTGAAAAGCGACCATTTATTTTCTTAGTTTGTAGGCTCTTAAACCTTTAGACTCATACGTTGGTTGTTACTAGCTTGCATAACGAAAGGCTTCAAAGCAAAGTTGCGCATGGGGCAAGCTCCCTAAGAAATGAACCTACTGATGAGACATCTTTATTATATGACTGGCACGAGCAGTTTTATGCAAAGTTCAAGCTCGTTAAAAAATAAACCTCGCCATGAGCAGTTTTACACGAAGTTCAAGCTCATTAAAAAATAAACCTAGCAATGAGAAAATGTTCCCATAGAGTTTAAGCTCATTAAAAAATGAACCCCACCTTTGGTAAATAGCCATTGCGATTGCATAATTATTAGCTTTTTAACCTTGGTCGTGTTCTTACCATCACCTCCACTCTTTCTTAGCTGATCATACGCCTCCATTTGATTGTTTACCCTTTTGAGGAACAACTACAATGAGTGATTCTATTAGCCACCTTCTTTACACTGCTGTTATTAAAAAGTTCCAAACCTTACCTGGAACCAATTGCTATCCAAAAACATCACTCGTTCCTAAAAAACGAGTCTCCTTTAAGCTCTTTTTATCTAACTCGTAAAATATGAAAATATTTCCAAGCAATTAGCCTCTCCAGCTCGTTAAAGTGATCGGAAGTGCCATCCCTCATCTAGATTTTAATCTTTTTAGACTTGAGGGATTATTACACAAAAAGATCGAGCGCTTGTCTTGTTTAGCTCGTTAAAACTATCGAAAAGTCATCCCTTTCGTCTTATTTTACACTTTTTTGGACTTAAGGGATTACATTACAAAAAAGGACCACTGGAGTTGCCTTTATGTCTCTTTTTAGACTCTCTAAAATTGAAAAGGACTGAGTTATCTTTGTCGTTAAACTCGTTAAAACAATAGCATCAAACTTGTCCATGCAGACAAGAGCGAGTTTCAATGTCGCTAAGCTCATTAAAACATAGCGATAGGTTTGCCTGAAGGGAAAATTATGGAACAAGCATATGTTATCCTCCTCAAGCTTAACAAAAATAAAATGGTACTGGTCAGCAATGACTGGGGAAAAAGGAAAGAAAACTTGAATAGCTTCATTGGTAGCAGGTCGCTCTTGAACATGGCACTTTCACTCTGTCACCAGGATTGAGTCGGGTTGGGTTATTCCATTCACCAGTCATATCACCATTGGTCCACCGTACCATCCATTTTTGGGGTTAATGCTACCAATCCATTTCAGTGTCGCTGCTATGTTCAAGAGAAGTTGCTCAGATAATTCACCAACCTAGCTAATGTCTCATCTGCTACAATACCTTCACTCTCCATTTTTCATGACTGCCACCCTGAACCTTGTATCATTATATCGTTTTCACCTCCGCAAAATCATTTTCTCCTTTCCATGTCATAGATGTTGGATTCATTAAGGCCCTCCTATGACGGGTCACTTCTTTTCGACATCAGCTCATTATCCAAGAAGTTGACTTAGGGACAACCCTTTCAGTACTTTGAAGCTTGCACACCTCAATGGAAAGTTTCTCACTTTCGGTGACGGGTTTACACCAATGGCCTTCGAGCAAAAGATTTTACGTGGTGTTCAACATCAACTCATACATTCACACCACGTGAATTGTACTACAGTACCTTGAGGGTCATTATCATTATCGGTGATTCCTCTTGCGCCTGTTAACGGCTTACATCATTGGATGGTAATTAGGTGATGTCTTTCCATGTTCGACATCAGAACATATTTTCACATGGATCGACTTGTACTTCAGGTGAAGATTGAATGAGTTTGAAGACCCCGGATCTAGTTTCATCCATTCGGGCTGTGATATATTCATGAAAATAAAGACATCAAATGTACAGCTGCACAGATAATCATCCAAACTAAAGGATGATGGCTCTACCAGAATCATCAGTCTGCCACCCAGACGATTGTCTGTCTTATGTACATGAATATGAATTTATAAAGTTGAGCATGGGAATGCCCACCTCAGCTAGATCATGAAAATATTATGAAGATAATGTATTGTATTGTATCTTATTACACGTCACCTTCTAGTTTGAAAAACCTCGGATCCTCATTACAAAGCATTTCACCCGAAATCAAGAGATTTACGACCTCATGCTTTAGGGGGCAACTGTTATAGACATATTTGGGCACCGCAACCCCAATCACATATGTCCATAAACCAAGGGCTTCTAAACTCATAAAATTGTTGTTTCATACCCTAAAGGAACAAGGTCAACTGATTACACCATCTCCTAGAAGTTCTCCATGAAAAACTACTTAGAATTGGTCAAAATTGGACCATACAGACTGCTCCATGCAAAGGGTGCGATGCATCTCACCTATTACACACAGGGGGTGCCATGCATACAGGAAAGCCCTTTTGTAGGGTGCAATGGGTGAGAGCAGACAAATGGCAGAAGCAGTTTGCTAGGTGGAAACCCATAGAATCTTCTAGAAACTGCTCATATGACACCTGCCTCTCTGAATTTTCCCAGGGATGAGTAAGAGATCTGAAATCTCCAAGTGGAACCTAGAGCTATCAGTGAAATAACACTAATCAAAATCCCAAAACCTAACTCACTCTCCTATAAACATTTATATATGGATCCTTCATCCAAGAGATCCAGAGGCTAGAAGTTTGTAATTTGAAAGGAAGTGCTATTGGTTCTCTTTGAAGACATTGTTGGGTGATCTTGCTTTGTATGAGGTGAAGAGGGATATCATGCTGGGAGGGTGATGCCGGATCAGACAGCCTGGTTGTAATCCTCTCTTCTACTACTTCTATCAATTAAGCTGTTTGAGTTTTCCTCCATATGCTTGTATATCTCTAAATCTTGTATTTGTATATGCATTTGTATGGTTAATGTACATCTGATCCTACATTGTTTATGGTTATAGATCTCTATGTTTTGATGGTATTTTGTTGCCTTGACTCTACAGGTGTTCTTTCAAGCGGGACAAGTGAGAAAGGAGTGGCGAAATCTCTATCAAGGGAGAGACGAAATGAGCAAGGAGACTAGCAGAATATTGAGGTTGGTACTCTTTGCTTCTCTCTCATCTATCTCTCATAAATGAAAACACAAGTGACTTTAGTTTGTTTGTTTCTAAGATAGCTACCCGTCTTAGTGGGACTAGCAGCTCTGAATGGACACTAGTTTTCCTGATAACACCATCAGGGTTTGATAAAAATATTTATTGGGTTTCTTATTCAAAGCATAGGTGACAATTGGGAAAAAATTCTAGTAAGAAATAATTTTGAAGAGAAAACCCTTGAACATCAAAGTGGTAGTAGAACCCTAAGGGGAAGAAAGAGAAAAATGGAAACAATAGTAGAACAGGAACCCCAGTCCCAACAAGAACTATTAGAGGATGAACTACCCATTATAGATATTTTACAGAAAATGAAAAAATGGAATTTTAGAAGAAATAAATCCAACAAGAAAATAGAGATTTTATCCCAAACCAAGGTCCTTCCTCAAAAAGAAAATGCAAAATCTAAAAAGAATAAAACTCAAGGATTACCATGCACAGGTTTAAGAAGAAGTACCAAATTGAACACAATACAAAAAGCAGCCTCAAGAGTTGCAGAATATATCGACCTTGAGTCAAAAGAGAAAACTTAAGATCTTGAGGACTCTCCAAGAAAGTCACTGAGACTGTCACCAAGGGTGTAGAAATTTCATTGTAGATCACCCGATAATGCAATATACTAAAGAAAAATACTTGATCTACTTCTATTATCAAACTTTGTTGAAGCTTAATCAATTTGAGCAAGATCAATCGGAACACATATAACAGAGAAGAAGAAATCATACACACATGAAAACAGAAGAATACTTTGGGGAAAGCCTCAGCTAAAAACCCTGATCTCTGTATTGTCATACAAGTGGAAATATCTCAGGATTACACAAAGCTTTATCTCTCAAGCTATCCAACTCTCAGTACAATTCCTCGCTGCTGCTCATAGACAAAATAGACAACACATACGCCTTCCTTCAGTCTTCCAAGGCTCTTATTTCATTGCGTAGTTTCTCCTAGGTCCTCAAGCTACCACCTGTGTGTAATAATCCCTCACACACTACTCTGACCTCTGAAATAATTGCGCAATCCTAAAGGAGATGATTCCTTCTGCATGGATGAGTTTCCTATATAGGAAAATTATTCCAACTGATAGTACAATGTTCCTGTCTTTAATCTCAACTGGGAATTTCTCTGAATTGACATGCATTGGTTATATACGAGAGAATATTTAGTTATCTAGAGTACACTAGTTGCATGCATGCATGCATTAACTGACTGAGCTCATAATTAGTTCCTCCAACTGTTTGGAACTAATTTAACTGGAATTAACTTAGTTAACTGAACTAACTAACTACAACTCAAATACAACTCATCCTTATCTCCTTAATTAAGGGATAACTTCCTCAGTCAAAGGAATAAATGTTGCATGTCTTCGCAAAGAATTCATGTTTGATTTTATCCAACTAATTAACTCAAGATGAAATAATTAATTATTTTTCAAACATCTAGTAAGACTAAATTCGAATTTTAATTCTCAATTTTAATTCAAGGACTAATTAAAATTGGAATATATCGTGAAATGCTATTTATATCAATGCTATTTTTAGAATTTCTATTTTTTTCTATTTCCAACAGAGTTGGAGTATATCCTAAAATGCTATTTATAGCAATACTATTTTTAGCATTTCTATTTTTAGCATTTCTTGTTGCTATTTTCAACAAAGGGTGTCACCACCTCCCTTTAGTTCACCTCCAAGAAGTCCAGTAAAAAGTTCAGGCATTGATCCTGTTCAACAAGAAATTTATGATTACACAGAATCATTAGAGAGAAAGGAAGCAGCAACCAAAGAATCAATCCAAAGTCTAGGAGAAGGAAGTAACCAGTTTAATGAACCACACAAACCTTCAACATCTAATGTATTGAAGCAAGAAATATTTGAGATGGAGAAATTAAATAGATACCTCAAAAATGAAAATCAAACACTGAATGCACATAATAGAATTCAAATTGCCAAAAGTGACAACCCTATTGTTAACTTAATTCTATGGTACAAAAATAACAAGAAATTGAAGAAAGAAAATAGGGCAATGCAAAGAGAAATCATCAACCTAAAGTATAAGATCCTCATGAAGAAACCAAGAATGATAGTGGCTGCCAGAAAGAAGAAGAAAGTGAATCCTGGACGTGATAGCAAGAATGTACAGGAGAATGACAATGTTGTGTTGTATGAGGACATAAAAAACCTCCAGTGTGGGGGAATGTAGAGTCCAAGAACTTATTTACCTTGACACCCTTTTTTCCCATATTTCCTCCTTTTTCTTATTGCTATCATCCAAATAAATGCAATATATATAAAGTTTTGTTAAGGGAAGCACACATATGTCCTCCTTTTCATTTTTTGTCCATATGCCTTATTGTTTGATAAAAGTTTGCATTCAACTACAGAATTGACCTGATTCTGTAGCTAATCTACAGTTCCACAACTACTTCCATTGTTGACAGGGTTTGAGTGTGCCAGCTCAAAAAATGAGTATATGGTGATGAGCCTCATCATTGGGTAATTATATGGGCCTTAATTGACCTCCTAGTTTAGTCAAACCAATTTTTCTCACAACTTATTACACGTTTTTTATTATATTTTGTTTATGACATGAGTTAGAGTTGGATATTATGCCTAGTTGATTAATATGCATTAAATGCATGATTGAAGGAGAAAATCAAGGAAATTTGGAAAATTGTTGGCTTGTTGGGGCCTTACCTAGGTTCGGAGTTAATTAGCCAAACAAATCCTTGTACTACTGGCCCTTTCAACAATAGTTTGTGGAGCGTGGACCGAAGTCTCACTTGAAGTAGTATGGGAGGGTGCTAGAACCATGTTTCCACACCCTTGAGATGTATGAGAGGTTCGAATAGTCCACTGCATGCAAGTTGCTTCGTGCATTTTCCCATTCCTCGTGACCTGATACACTACCTTCGCGCAGCCTTAACCAGGGGCTGTGGAGCTCCTGCACCATGCTCTGCGCTATTACCCGAGATCTTACTTATCTTCCAGTACTAGTTAATTACCTTCGCCTACTTCAAGTTCTTAAGTTATAATTAGTTATACAAAACATTCATACAGGTTCGTGCAGTAAATAAATAGTATACTTGCAAATTATATCCAATCATACATTAAACCAAGAAAAGATACACAGGAATATAGTAAACTTCTCTTTATTGATTCTCCCAACAGTTACAGACTCGATCTACCCTGTGCACTCACCTGCAGGGGTCTGCGCACTCAGCTGCGGACTACTAGGCCTCTGCGCGCTCAGCTGCAGAGCCTTCTCCTACTCTATGAACCACACACACCCTTTACACTTCAACTCAATCACTTAGACTTCTGATCTTCTTCTCTTCTATCTTCTATTAGTTATCTCATACACTTAGATTCTCGCTCTATTTATACAATCCCATGGTCTGCGGACCATGGGTAGGTCTATCCAGCCGACATTACATTACAAAAAATAGGGTGGACAACCCTATGACTCTATTATAATTTTGCGCCCCGCGCCCACAATTCTCAGAGCTTTTACAAGAAGACTCAGTCAAAACTTGGGCTTTAAGCCCCAAAACATGCCTTGGGGGAATTCCATGCCCATCAAATCCCCAACACAAACATCGTGACTCGCCCTCGAGTCACTTTATCGGCACAGAGATATTTACGTGGAGTCCCTCCAACTGTTCGAACTGCGGCAAGGTTAGCAGTGCACCGAGCTACTACCTGTTGGATCTACTACATGCGTTGTTTCGAGACTGCAGTGTTGAAAGTGCTTCTCTGCATCAGTGCATGTATCCCTTGCATGTGTGCAAGATTGCCTTCAATTTCTACTATGATGGTGAAGGCCTCATCGATCCAAGGCTGAACGTGCATCTTCAGGACTGCTTCCTTGTGTCATGTCACGCCCACCTCTTCTTTCAACACTTTGGCCTGTTGCATATACACAAGCCTCTGAGTGAGCACCATTGTCTCTAAGCGCTAGATGTTAGGGTCCTCTTGCAGATTTGTGAGGACCTCAAATGATTCTTCCAACATGCTGGCGCAGTCTTGCACTATGCTGCCAATCTCATCCAGTCCTGATGTAATAGTGCTAGCACGCTATTCTCTAACTTCCGGAGGGGTGGACAACTGCACCTTTAACTACAGCTTGGTGATTTGAAGGTTCAGCTCCACCTGAACTTTTGTCATTTCCTCTCATGCCTCACGCACCCCTAATGCTAACCTGTGGATGCACACCTCTGCTATTATGTCTGCTAGGATGGCCAACTCTAGGATGCTTTGGCAAGCTTTGTCTATTACCTGGACCAGCTGTCTATTTTGTGACACCACTTCATCGCGCTGCAAGCTCAATTGTTCCATATTTATTTTCTACTCACTAAGGACTTGCAGTGTGTGGTTCTCCCTAGCTCATACCTCTCCATTTATCCCATCCTACAAAAAATATAAGGTCTCTTGTGGGAGTGCATCCATATTGATACAGAGACCCTTCAGCGTGCTAATCATAGGCCTGTCAGCCTCATTTGTTTTCATTAGTGCCCCTTTTGGCAGCACTATGGTATTGATCACTCGAGCGTGAAACATTTGTTCTGCTTCCATTGTTTCAATTGCGAGGCAGGTCGAAAGGGTACCAGCCTAAGAGGGCACACCTACAACTCTTGCAGCTGCACTCTAAGGGCCCCTAACACAATCTGGTTCTCCTGCATGAAATTTTGGAGGGCCTCGAAGGTGACATCACGCACTATCTCACCGATTTCGTGCAGATCACCCTCAATTGGGGGTTAATAGACAACTTCAATGCCTTGACATTCTTATGCAACCCTGTCTTCTCGGTTGGGTGTTGGCACTTCAACTGCATTGATGTGGTTTGTGGGTCCACACCTCCTTCTTCTTCCTCTACTTCCTGCCCATGTGAAGGTGACATTTGGCCCTCGCCTGCCTTCACAACTGCCTCTTGTGTTGTTGTTGTTGCTGCTGCTACTGTGGCCTTTTCCTGCTTAGTTGTTGTCTATGCAGCATCCCACGCTGCCCGCACTTCTATTGTCACCGCCTCCTTCCTTCTCTTTACTGCCAACTATGCAATGCGCAACTTGGCCTCGTCTTTCTTCCTCTGTGCCACAAAATTTTCTATCTCTGCAATGTCTGAAACACGCCACTTCGGCGCCCATGCCTCAAGGACGTTAAATATGACATCGTTTGTGGCTACAAAGGGTAGCTTCCTCCATTTTTTGGTTGGGTCCTTGCGCACTCTGATGTAAATTCTATGGATATCCGCTTTAAATTCTAACCCGCATGGTAGCGCAACCCCTCGTGCGTGGTCGCGGACCTTGTGACTCTTTGCTTCTACGTGCAGGTCCAACATCGCACAACTCTCGAGAAAAATAGTTTATAATCCCGTGCTTCCTTTCAACTGACTAGAGTGCTAATACTGTACTTCGTTCAGATAGTTAGGTGGTTGTACCACCCGTGTAAAGTTTCATCCTGTCATCCATCATGTTTCCTGAAAAATACCCACCTTTTATTGTTATGGTCAGCATCGTGCACTTTACCATATGCAATGCGCTACCATGGTCAATTCGCTTAGTAATGTGTGGTCCAAGCCAAGGCATTAGACTGATCAATTCGCGGCGATAGGCTTTAAACTTCTCATTGTGATCGTATGCATCCTGTATTATCACTCTGGTCTTTTTGCCGAGAAAGTCATCCTTTACCTCGTCCTCCAACTTCTTCACTTCCGCATCCACCAGAGCACTTTTCTTCCTTAATCGTACCCTTTCTTCTTCAAGTTCTTGGAGCCTAAAATTTCCCTGTTGGATTTCTACTTCTAAGGTTCCGCGAACTGTCACATCTATCGGTACTATCATGTGTGATCTAAGCTCTCTAGGTACTATAGGTCTTACAATGGTTGCTTCATACTCCAGCCTTGGTGGTGCCTGCATGGTGTTGAGGGATTAAATTCCCTAGTGTTTTGGGTCAACACCCTAGCAGAGCGGGGGTTATCTACAGTAAAAAACAAGCATTCCACATAACCATGATACTTAAATAAGAAAACTACGTGAAGAGAGGTGCACCTAGGGGTCCTTTGTTCGGGTAGATCTAGCCAAGGTCCAAACCCTCTTGGAGTTCCTCTCGATCCTTGAACTTGCAAAACAACCAATTCAAAGAATCATATCAATATATGGACAGAGTATCGTATAGAAATCAGCTTTATAACTTATTGAAAGATGGTTAGTTATACAATTGAAACAATTATTCATATGTAAACCATAACAATAACATCATATGCATAAAGAAGATTGATTTTGGGAACAAGACAAATGTTTCTTTATTGCAGATAACTAAAACAAAGAAAGGAATGATATCACCTGAATCTTCCTCTTGTTGGCTCCAAGTGGAACCATCCTCTGGATCCATCCAATCCCAAGTCTTCAAAAGGCTCCTTCCATGACTCACACAAAGATATCTCAACTTCTGAAATGACATCATAACTCAAGGAAACAAGGGTTTCGTGTAGTGAGGGAAGTGCTGGAAGCACAAGGATCTTCAGACCTGATTAGGGATAATCTCAGCAGAGTAATTCTCTCTTTCCTCTCTTCCTTTAGGCCTTCCCATTGAAGCCTTTTTATACTTCTCCCAAAGTAGTTTTCTAGTTGGGAATTCATTGGGAACAGTTGGGCCACGGGCACTAATAGGTAATCAATAGGTAAAACCCGTGATCTCCACCCGAAATTAAGGAGATTTAATTTTTTTTAAGTGTTTTAAGACATATACGTGGGTTGGGTATACACAGACCCACGTACACACGCGTTTAGCTCAGGGCAATGTCACGTACAGGGAGTAAAACACTGTTTTTTAAGTATTTGGACCAAGTCTAGAAGGAGGGGTTTCCCTAGGCCATAAATGGAGCATCATAAATATCAAGAGCGAGATTTGGAGCTATAACAGATGCCCCCTAATATATAAGGTCAGAAGGGGTACATGATGGCTGAAATGTATTAAGTACATGGAAAGGAAACCTGTCAAAAACTGAGAAGGACTTCACCAAATTTCAGCCTGCCAAGCCACAAAAGGAGTTCAGAAAGAAACATTGTCTGAGGTAGGCATACCCATGCTGAGAAAAAGTAAAGCATGTATGCATATCAAGTACAAGCGGATCCACTAAGTATACAAGTATAGAAGACTAGAAATACATAATGGATCATCTGATCACGATCGAACAAGTACATGTCTAAATATCACATATAAGAATGTCAGTAATGCTGAAGGATAAAGCTGATCACTGATATCAAATACTGATCCCAAAAGTACCAAATGAACATGATGGAATAAGATGGTACTACACTACAAACTCGAGTGCTAGCATATAGAATGTTGCAGTGAATGACTGCAACATATAAGGTGGAATGGTATCAACTAGCAGCAACAAGAGCAATTGTCAAGTGAACCAATGAATGCTGATGCAACCCGAGGTCTTCACCGACCACTGTGGTATATTTCTACACAATGGGAATGAATGAGCTAAAGTCGACCATGTGAGAAATTGTTTTATGACCGATCATTGATGAATACCATTAACAAACATGAGACTACTCACTGATAATGATAATGAGAGTCAAGGTACCCTAGTACAATCTAACAAGTGTGAATAAATGATCTGAAGTCGAACACCTGGAATAATCTATCGATCAGGAGACAATGATGGTTTACCACTGTCGATAGCGAAGGATCTACCACTAATGACTGCAAACCCCAAGGTACTGCCAAATGGACTCTAGACCTTTGCCCCAGAGCAATGAGTTGTAGTCAATGGGGAAACATCTGCTAGAAGGAAGCCATTAAGGCATTCTTCATCAATCTAGCGCGAGTGTAACCCGTAGGCCAATAATGTGGAAGGAATAGAACGAAAAAGGATGTAGTAACCCAACCAAAGCATGTTTCCGGCGTACACAAGATGTAGCTAGCGCATGACATAAACCCTCTGAACCAACCAATAATGAAATCTAACACAGAGGTGAGGTATCCACCAATAGGGTCAAATGCAAACCAAGGTATGACATGAATCCCAATGTGTGATAATGTAAGTTGATGTTGAACACAAGGGAAACCACTCAGTCAAAGACCCATGATACTGATTGATGCTGAGCATAAGGTGACCTATCAATAATGAAAATAGGGCCAGGGTGTGACTCTAGGCCCGTCCTTAGAGCAAGATGTCGTCGTCGATAAGGATAAGACCGGCCAACAAGAAGTCAATGGAGACCTTCTCAAACCGGCATGAGTAAAGGACCAATATAACTGATGTGATGATGGACAAGACACTGACAACCAGGGATGGTCGATTGAAAAATGAGTTAAGAGACACCACAAAGAGGTCGAATCAGGCTAACTTCCCTTGAACAAAAGCATGACTCAATGATGATCATGTGGCAGCATATGATGACTCTGTATAAGTTTGTCATGCAGGAGGCACGAATGAACTCTCCATATGACTGGAAGAGATAACCAATCAGAGGTGAACTGACTCAATAAAAAGGTTAAGGCGTACCTAAGTCAAACTAAATCCCGCCCAAATGGAGGAGAGACTTTCTTTTGAGTGCTTTGTTCAAGGGAGACATGACTGACTCTAGATGCTAATAATAAGTGGAAATATTTTCTCGTTCTCGCTCTTTTTGGGAATATATAATTTTTCTGTCTTTTTCTTTAAGCTGGAAAAAGAATAAAATAATGTTATATTACAGTGGAAAGAACGAGTGTCAATGAAGTAGATGATCTAGTTCCTGGGATTGGAACAATCTTATGCTCAATGCAGGGAGGCAAAAACTAGTCAAAGACACTTAAAGGTATGTTCCTTCCACGGGTAATAGGGTGTCGAGTTGTAGAAGTCAAGGGGATGCGAGTTTGATTTTGCAGATGTCATGGTCAAAAGTTGGCTTAAACACGAGTCCAAGTGAAGCTGGCTAAAGGCTGAATGGTGTAAATAGTCAATATGCAATGTAGTAGTACAACTCAACACGAAGGAGCCTCTAGGGTATAAGGCTAGAACGAAGCGAAGAAGCAAAGAGGAATGAGTCTTCAGTGCATAAGTCATGGTGGGACTATAGAACACTCATGAGCCTACTCAAAATGAAGCAGCATGGTAACAAATGTCTCTGAGGTGCTAACTACGATTCCCATGAAAAGGATGGCTCTACCATTGTGCCAAAGTTTCAAAAGTCGGCAAGTGAAGTTGGTTTATTAACTATGACACAATGGGATCGACCCTATGGCAAGTATATCGGTAGATGGAGGCTAGTTATGCAAAATGAAATGGAAGAATGGCTTCCCTAACCTATATGCCAGTGAGAAAACAATACCTGCCATGACGGGTTAGTAGTCATGGAACCGACTTGAAACTGTCAAAAAAGCATCCAAAATGTCCTGAAAAAACAACCATTCTCGACATTCCAAGCTCCCAAGTTAAAAGATAGATGAGACAAAACATAATCAAGTTTTGAAAAAAATTGACATTTTCAAAGCTTATAAAATAGTTTTTTGACTCACCATTGTTACCGTTTGAGTTGAGAGCACAAGGAGTGGAGAAAAAGAAGCAAGTTTTCCTTTTTCCAAATTCGACCGTTCAAATCTTCCCAAAATCACCAGGTAACCCCCAAAATTGTCTTTCATCAATTTGTGATTGTTTTTAAGAATTTTAATTAAAGTTTTACTGTTTAATTTATGTCAGAAAATTTGTCGTGGCATATATGCGAGTTGGCTATATGAAACCTGCATATATGCAGGCCCTATACACGACTGTGTATAAAACAGGCCCACGTATATGCCATTTTAATTTCAAAACAAAAAAATAACGGTCCAAACTTGCTTTTTCTAAGGATGCCAATCACCTAGAGGGAAAGGGAGCATGCCACTGTTGATGATGAGGTCATGAATGATCAAAAGGCCTTGGATGCCTTAAGAGTATGTGATTTGCTAAAAATTTTCAAAATGCCAAATATGAAGGCAAATATTCGCTTGCTCGAAATGCTCATTCACTACTGAAGCGTCGAGGACGACTCATTCATGATTGATCAAATGCCACTGAGGATAGAGATTGAGGATATCTATTTTATCACAGGCCTTTCCCGGAGGGGAGAGGTAGTACATTCTATGGGCCAATGACGAGGGCCAATGACGAGGTAGCCTTTCTATCGAGGACTATATGCATATATACTGCCCGGGCCATCGAGAAAAGATTGGAAGCCAAATTCCAATCAAGCACGTAGAGAGTTTGTTATTGAGGGTCATCCTGTTCACTATAGCCAGAGTGAATGGATCAACTTCCTTACACTAGGCTTCACGGCTCGCCATGAGCTTGGTGGTAGACTGTCTCACCACAATATTTGATTGGTGTACTCCTCTTTTCACCAACTTGAAGAGCCAGCTATCATCTATCAAAAAGGGCTAGACAAAAAACTTTGGGTATGGGACCATTCTGTGCTCCTTATTTTTCGAGAAGGTCCTAGTGCTACACCCTAGAGTACCAGTTCCAATTAGTAGCCTGTGAAATCCACAGATGGGCAGGTGGGCTGATCTGATGAAATGACTAGGAGGTGAGGATGTATCGCAAATAGATTTTGATGATGATTTCTTCTCTTGGTGGGAGCAGCAAATCATCACAGTGGATGATTACCCTTATGCCGACTTGGACTTCCGGGGAGATCCTGATCTAGCATTACCACCAAGCGTGACATGGGGAGATATAGGTAACAAATATTTTTGATTTTATGATTTTTATGATTTTTCAAATATGAAAATGAACTTGAAAAATATTTTTGATGTGATTCATATGACTAATGTAATGATCATATTCCTGATATTGGACCAATACAACCATATGGTTTCCCACGACATGGACGTTGCAACCGAGGTGCCGAAGAGGCAGCTGGCGATACAGAGTGGCTCCTATACACAGTTTAGTAGAACTTGGTGAGATTAACTCACCAAGTACCAATGGCAGTGGTAGAGGATCTCCCTATAGACATGCAGCGTCGCATGGATGGGCATGTAGCTAACGTTGTAGTCACATACATTGCCACTCATCCTGAGCTGGGTCATAGATAGTCTGGAAATGATTATGGGCATTTGAGTCCCAATTTTTGTATATTATTTTGGACACACTTATGTACATTCTGGATGTTTTATGATATATATATATATATATATATATATATAGAATTTCGACTTTTTGATGCTTGATTTTAGTTTTATGATGATGAATGAATGATGTGCCAATCTAAAGCTTGATTAGCAATAGAATATGCTAACCAATTATGATATCTTGGAATATGAAAATAAGTAATATAAGTAAATGATCTTTGCAACAACCTCACTCTTAAATATTGGCGATATAAACATGGATCCCTAACCCGATAAATGTTATTCAATTGTGACAATATCAGTTGTGAATCAAGATAGACTACCAACAAATCAATTCCATAAGAAATAGCTTCGGTTAGTAAATTAATGACGACAATATACTCAACCATATTATTTGATGCAGGACCAATGCATACTCCCCTTGACACCATCAACTGACCAGTTGGAAGGTAGATCACCCAAGCTACAGAAGCAAGGTTCCGAGTGTGCCAACTAGCACCATCAGTGAATCCAAAATAGACTAGATCATCCATCAACACCTTCCACAACAGATCAAAAAGTGTTGATATCAAAAACTCCCTATGAGATATGTACAAAAATACAAAATATACAAAGAAGCCATTGCCTAGCTGCTACTTAAGAAAAGTACTTCTTAAGGTAGAGCCCATTTCGGGGCGCTACCAACTTGTTCCCTTCAAAATCAACTAACTCATACGCCCCTTTTTCTAAAACTCGTTTAATTATAAAGGGACCGTACCCCATAGGCTTGAACTTGCCTGCCCCCAAGGTGTCCTTATCTTGGTCATAGACTAAGACAAGGTCACCTTTAGAAAAGACTCGAGGACAAATAGCTTTATCGTACAGAGTTATCGCACGGAATGAGTCGATCTTGTGAACAAGATAGACCTTCCTAGAATCTAAATAAGACCTAACGACAAGCAAACCAACCAGAAACTATCTTGCTCTAAATATGCTTCAATAAACAATAGCAAACAAGTGTTTTTAGGGCCTACCTTTGGTCCAACGCAAGCTTGTGGATGCCCTCGCTCCTTTGATCCAAATGACCTCCTTTTCATGAATCTTCAAACACAAACAAGGTAAACAAATTAAATAGCACCTGAAAAACCAATTGCATAAAACATATTTAACATGAAAGTCAAGGAGTCCATGAAACAAATAACATAAGATACTTGTTGAGAAAAATGAGTTTGATTGTACTAACTCAAAAGAAGAAGAACTTTACAACCTTTGCCTTGACGCTGTACAAGCTCCTCCCAGGGTCCAACAAGATGTCTCCTCTACTTTGACAAGTTTCACTCACTCTCCAATGGAACCAAGAGGTATGTGATCTCTCCTCTCAAGCTCAACCAAAGAGTCTTAATTTCACCAGCATTTACCCTCAAAATGTTCAGCTTCTAACCTCTCTAGTCCTCACCCCAATGCCTGTATTTATAGTGCAATGGAGGGAAGTTACTAGGTCCTCCTTCAAAGGGATAAAGCCCTCCTTCAAAGGGATGGCTCCTTTAGTTAAGGGATTAGCTCCTTCTCTTTTGGGATGCATGAACCACCTCAGAGCGAACAATCCACGTCAAAATTCCTTCTAGAAAACTCTAGAATTAACCGAAAGTGAGTTTTTTAAGATAAAACTTGCGCCTTTTGACTTTCACAGGGGTCCGCACCTACACCGTTAGGGACAGAGCAGGTAGGTACGCAGCTTTTGTACACAAAAGGTGCAGGACCACAGGTGACCATGAGAGAAAGTGCGGAACCAGAGTTAAATTGATTTTTAATGCCTTTCTCCCACTTCCAAAGCTTGATTTAAAGAGTTGAGGTCTTAGACTTGCTTAGGAGGACAGTACAAGTGATGAT
Source organism: Pinus tabuliformis (assembly GCA_031772625.1). Taxonomy (NCBI): domain Eukaryota; kingdom Viridiplantae; phylum Streptophyta; class Pinopsida; order Pinales; family Pinaceae; genus Pinus; species Pinus tabuliformis. The sequence goes on along the minus strand of CM062808.1, from coordinate 706,139,118 downwards.
AGACCCATACTGACTGCAAATAATCATGGTGACGAAATTTTAGTGTAACAGATTTCCCCCTAAAGTGCGAAGTCTGTAGTAGATGAGGATTTCATTTATCGTATAGGAAGAGTGAAGTACTTTATCATTTCGAGGATCATCTTGTGGAGAGCTCGGTCGAAACCTGTAAAAACATTCAATGCAAGATATATATATGAGATCATATCATCGCTGAGGTAGGCATTCCCATACTCAGATAAAAAATAACTAGAAAAATATCTACTGCTCTAATATAGGAATGATCTTGTAAAACATCACAAGTATGGACTCATGTGAACACAGTATGGATGCAGCCATCTGTTTATGAATAGTCTACAATACAATGAATACAAAATTCCTCGCAGCCTGGATGGTAGAAACTAGATCCAGGGTCTTCATTTCTACTTCCCGAAAAAGTACGATTCTTTTCATGCGAATAAATGTGTTGATGTCGAACATGGTAGAAACCACTTGATTACCAGTCAATGATGTAAACTGTTAACAAGTGTGAGAGAAACCACCAGTGATGTCAATGGCTCTCAAAGTACCCAGTACAATCCATGAGATGTGAGTAAATGTGTTGATGTCGAACATATCACGGAATCCTTCGATCGAAAGTCAATGATATAAACTGTCGTCAAAGGCGAGAAACCTGCCATTGAGGCATGCAGATCTCAAGGTACTGACGATTTCTAGATCATCTTTCTAGATAATGAGCTGATGTCGATAGAAAGCGATCCGTCGTAGGCAAGCCCACAACACGAAATCATAGATCAGGTTGAAGAAATTTAGTTGCAAGGACTGACTCAGGGATGGTCAAGATGGATGACAGATATTTTTACATATGAATGGCTTATTGGCAGTGACCTCTTGAACACATAACGACATGACAGATGGCTTGGTGACAATTGACCCAAAGTTAATACCTAGAAACCGACTGAAGACTTTCAATGTGGTTTGATCAACTGTTAGGCAAAGGATTTCCCAACCCAGGTGAATAGAAGTGTCGTGTTCAAGAGTGGTTACAAAGTATGACAAACAGACTCATTTTCCTCTCTTCCCCCACCATTTTTGGCAAGTACCTCTTTATTTTTGACAAGCTTGAGGAGGATAACATTTGCTTGATTATAAGCTCATCCTTCGGATGAGTCCAACTTAGTTTAAATTCGAACCCTAAGAAGGAGTGGTTCGTTCCTGTTTGTAATTGAACAAGTCCTTTACTGTGAAATTTTAACGAGTCCAGTATAGGAGAAACTCGGCGTTTTTCAATTTTAGAGAGTCTGAAAAAACATAAGAAGACTCCAGGGTTGACCTTTTTCGTAAATTTGTGTCTCCCAAGCCTGAAAAAGTATAAAATAATACTTGAGAGAACCGCTTGATATTTTACAACCAAGGAGTACTTTTCGTTATTAGTGTCACTGATCCGAAAAAGTAAAAAAGCGATCAACGACACGTCGTTTTATAACCAATATCGAATTCGAAACGACAAAAATTTGGCAATCTTTTCATGTTTTTACGGTCGGAAAAGAGTTGTAAGTGGACCGTCTTTTAATTCCGATTTAACGAGTTTAAAAGAAACACTCGGCAATCTTTTCATATTTTAGGAGTCAGAAAAGGGCTTAAAGATGACTCTACTTGTTTTTTCGTCGAAAATGATAGATTTCGCCTGAATAATCCTTTATTTTGCACAAAAACACAAACATTACTCATACCTGTTTGAAATGGATAAAAGCGTTGCAAAATACCTTTTCAAAGTGAAACATAAACAAATTTGCAATTTATTTATTCAAAAAACTTATAAGAAGGGCCTTTGTCAATTCATTTTTACCGTTCGAGTTTGGGTGAGAAAATAGTGCTTTTGCTTAGAAAACTTCCCGTGAAGATTGTGGAAAATCCAACCGTCGGAATCGAGCGCCGTCTTCTCCAGGTAATCCACCTCATCCTACTCTTCATTTTCAACCGTTTAGTTTTTGATTTAGTCCTTCATTTCATTTTTTGGGAGGGTTTTTAGGCGCAAAACTCGCGCGCGGGGGTCCACAGGTTTACCATTGCGGACCCGCGGACCCTGACTTTTTCTCCATTGGGAAAAAGCTCGGGGTCCGCACCTTCTGTGTAGACAAAGTGCAGACCCACGCACTGTGTCTAACTCGGAGGGTGCGTACCCTGCCGCAAGGGTTTTGAACCCAAAAATTCTCAAAAATGGACCAATCAAAATGTTTTCTAGCAATTTAATTAATCTTTATACTTGATGCAGAGAGTATATCATGCTAGATTGGCGTGAACGAGAGCATGAGGACGTGGATACTGCCGCATGGAATCATGAGCCTTCACTTGATGCTTTGAGGGCGTGCAGACTATACAAATTTTGGACCATTCCTGGCATGAGGGCTCAGGTGGATTTCTTATAGTGGCTGGTTGACAGATGGAGCATACAGGACCATTGTTTTTTCATTGGAGGGCACCGGCTCAAAATCGAGCCGGCGGACATTTATTTCTTGACTGGTTTTCCTAAGAGAGGCGAAGACTTGACTCTATACGGGACTAGGCCAGGTGGCCAGTCTGTCGATAGCCTCCGGCTAGAGTACTGCAACAGCCAGGCTAAAGACAAAGGGATAGACATAAAGACCATATCCCGTCCTGAGCTCAAGGTGATTGCGTTTACTGTCACCAGACTTTGCGGAGCTGCCTTATTACATATTGCCACCGGATCCCAGATGTGTATGGCATTTGATTGCTTTCGAGGCACCATCTTCAACTGGTGCAATGCAGTGCTAGCCAATGTGAAAGGCCAACTGACCAGGGCTAATGTTGGGTCCCTATAATACTAGTGATTACCCCATTACTATTGTAGTTATACCCCTTATTAATATTGTTGTGCCCCTATTTCCCCCGTATTGTTATTACTGTGCCCCATAGAATCCCTCTATTGTTATTTTTGTGGCTTTATATTATTATTGTTAGGTCGGCTGGATTATATTGTGACTCCTTAGACTTCTATATATAGAAAGGAGGTTTTGTCATTTGTATCATCCAAGAATTGTTCATTTATGTAATGTAAAGGAGGTTGCCCCCTTGAAGAGGCTGAATTCTAAGGCGTTGATCTATCTTTTCTATCTTTTCTTGAGCTGGTTTCATAACATTTGGTATCAGAGCTTTGGATTCTAGGGTTTCGCTGCTCCAAACAGGTCATCGTGGCATTTTCGCTATAACTTTTTTCTGTGACATTTCAGAAGTCGCAAAAAAAACCCATTTGAGAAGAAATCGTGTTGAAACTTGGATCCGAATTTCAGAGCTTTTCGCGTGATATTTGCGGAGATATGATCTGAGGAAGTTGGTCTTTTTGCAGACTCCTGAATTACATTCAAAACAGGTGACCTGGGGAAAATCGTCATAACTTTCTCTCTGGGGATCGGATTGAAATTTCATAAGAAAGTACAGAAATAGGACGGACTGTAGTTTCTTGTGAGTGTTTTTCAGATCCAAAGGTCGAAACAGTGACTCATGGCACGTCGTACAAGTTCGCTCTACTGAACTAGTCTATAATCAAGTCACTGTGGGAGATTTCGCATAACTCTTCCTTGGAGAATCCAATTTGGGTCAGACTTGTGGCATTGGAAAGAGGACACAGAGGGCTACTACAGGTCACAAATTCAGAACTAGATGATCAGAAAGTACAGAGATACATCAGAGCCAATATGAGCTCCTACAAAGTGAAAAAAGGTGTGTAGATTTTCTTTAATTTTTGCTTAAGCTTGGTTTGAAAATTTATTTTGAAGGAATTCAAAGGGCATAGTAGAGAATTATTATCGGTAACTGATGCCCCGAGGAAAGAAAATGCAAACACCTAGTAAGGAACCTGAAAGCTCTAGCATGACTCATGAAGAAGAAATGCTACATGATATATCAAAATTACAAGAACAAGTGCAACAAGTGTCACTTGCACAAAAAGCAACAGAATCTAAGATGGATGGTTTAAGGAAAGATGTAGAAGCTAAGATGGATGGTTTAAAGAAGGGTGTAGAAGCTAAGATGGATTGTTTAAAGAAAGGCGTAGAAGCTAAGATGGATGGCATGGAAGCTAAGGTGAACGGCATGGATGCTAAAATTGATGGCATGGATGATAAGATGGAAGAATTGAAGATAAATATGAATAAGTTGCTACAAGAAATGGTCACTAAGGGTGAAAGGGTACTAAAGGAAACTCATGATGAGAACAAAAGAAATGTTAATCATGATTCCATAGACTCTAATGTTGGATCGAAGACTCACCATATTCCAAAAATCGATATGAGGAAGTTTGATGGCAGGGATCCCGCCACATGGATATTACAGATGGAGCAATTCTTCGATCTCAATAATGTGCAAAACACACAAAAGGTACGTATGGCAACTTTATATTTGGAACCAAATCAGTTTGTATGGTATCAATGGCTTTTCTCTCGTAAACAATTTATCACTTGGGCAATTTTTACGGAAGAATTGATAGCACATTATGAGGATACAAAAAGCAACACTTTTTTTAGCCAATTGATAAGTCTCAAACAAAAGGGTTCAATAATGGAGCACATTGAGGAGTTCCAAAAATTGAACATAAGGGTAAAAGATATTCCAGAGGAGCATAGGATTGATGTGTTCATAGGGTCTTTAAAGGATAATATCCAACATGATGTTCGCCTTTGGGAACCTGATTCATTAGAGAAGGCATTCAGGTTAGCAAGAAAAATGGAAAGCAAAATTATGGCAACCAGGAAGCATACCACTCACAACTATAAAGACGGAAGTGTTGTTGCCGCTAGTCTTCCACAACCTATAAGGTTGACACCACAACAATTGGAAGAAAAAAGAGCAAAAGGGCTTTGTTACAGTTGTGATAGCAAATACACTAAAGGTCATAAGTGTGCTGAGAAGAAATTATTCTACATAGATTGTGAAGAGGAAGAAGAAAAGGAGCAAGAAAGGTCAAAAGAAGAGGATATACTCCAGGAACAAAGCCTAGATGAAGAACAAATAAATCCGACCATATCTTGTAATGCATTGGCGGGAATTACCACTCCTCAAACCATCAAGATAGAAGGACAAATCAAGAAGAAAAAGGTAATAGTGTTGATTGATTCAGGAAGCACCCACAATTTTATTCATTGTAAGGTAGCAAAAGAATTGAATTGCTTCCTATATCCAGCACCAGAGTGTCAAGTGATGATTGCAAATGGAGGAACAATAAATTGCTCTGGAAAGTGCCATAATATCAAGCTATCCATGGGAGAATATGTATTGACTAGCCCAATGCTTTCCATTCCAATGGGAGGTGCTGATGTTGTACTAGGAGTCCAATGGCTACAATCCTTGGGTACAATAGCTTTTAATTTTCAAGAACTTTTCATGAAATTTTCTGTGGAAGGAAAGGAAGTTGAATTAAGGGGTATTGCAGGGAAACCAGGAAAGATAATCAGCTCTAATGGTATGACAAAGCTTCTAAAAAAGGAACAAAGAGGTGTAATTGCACAATTATGTTCGCTAGATGTTTCCACATTGGAATCATCTATTTCTCCAGATCTCCAAAAAGTCTTGGACAATCATTCCAAGGTATTTGAGACTCCAAAATGTATCCCACCTATTCGTGATCATGATCATGCTATTCATCTGATTCCAGGAAGTGTTCCTCGCCCAAAAGAGTGAAATTGAACGTATGGTTGCAGAAATGCTAGAGGCTGGTATAATTCAACCAAGTCAAAGTTCTTTCTCTGCTCCAGTAGTATTGGTGCACAAGAAGGATGGATCATGGCGCATGTGTCCGGATTATAGGGAGCTCAACAAGCTCACTATTAAAGATAAGTTTCCCATTCCTGTCATTGATGAATTACTGGATGAATTGCATGGATCAATTTACTTCACCAAGTTGGATCTTCGTTCGGGATATCATCAAATCAGAATGAAGATTGAAGACATTCCGAAAACAACATTTAGAACTCATGAGGGTCATTATGAATTTTTGGTCATGCCTTTTGGCCTTACCAATGCACCTTCAACATTTCAAGGTTTGATGAATTCAATTTTCAAACCATTCCTTAGAAAATTTGTGTTAGTATTTTTTGATGATATACTAATCTACAACAAGTCTTGGAAGGATCATGTTGAACATGTTGACAGGGTGCTACAACTATTGGAGGAGAAACAATTATATGCAAAAAGATCCAAATGTTTCTTTGGAGTCCAAGAGGTGGAATATTTGGGTCATATTGTATCTCATGAAGGAGTTAAGGTAGACCCTAGCAAAATTAAAGCCATTAAGGAATGGAAAATCCCCACATCCATAAAGCATCTGCGAGGATTTCTCGGGTTGACAGGGTATTATCGCAAGTTTGTTAAGAATTATGGGAGAATAGCAGCACCTCTAACAACATTATTGAAGAAAGATGCATTTTCATGGACTCCAGAAGCAACAAAGGCCTTTGAACATCTTAAAGAGGCAATGTGCCAAGCACCGGTCTTAGCTACACCGGACTTCACAAAAACCTTTATTGTGGAATGTGATGCTTCAGGAAATGGAATTGGTGTTGTTTTAATGCAAGATGAAAGACCCATTGCTTTTGAAAGTCGTCCAATCAAGGGAAAGTTTTTACACAAAGCTATTTATGAGAAGGAAATGTTGGCAATACTCCATGCACTTAAGAAATGGCGACCCTACCTAATGGGAAGACACTTCAAGGTAAAAACGGATCATGATAGCCTTAAATACTTTTTAGAACAAAGATTATCCTCTGAAGAGCAACAAAAGTGGGTCACAAAGATGTTGGGTTATGACTTTGAAATCATCTACAAAAAAGGGAAGCAAAATGTGGTGGCAGATGCACTCTCAAGAAAGGATGAGGATGTGGAAGCATTGTTGTGTGCCATTTCTATTATCCAACCAGATTGGATAAACGAAGCAAGGGAGGAATGGAAGAATGACGAAGAAGTGTGGGCACTTATTCGAAAGTTACAACAAGATTCCAGTATGTCTGATACATTTAGCTGGAAAAATGATTCGTTATGGTACAAAGATCGCTTATACCTCTGTAAGAATTCCCAGCTAAAACAAAAGATTCTTATGGAATTGCACACTTCTCCCTTAGGAGGGCACTCAGGATTTTTAAAAACTTACCACAGGGTTAAGAAGGAATTTTTTTGGGATGGCCTTAAATCAGATATTCAAAAGTTTGTGGCGGAATGTTTGGTTTGCCAACAAAATAAAGTTGAAACAATTAAGACACCAGGTCTATTACAACCTTTATCCATTCCAAGCCAACGTTGGGAGGAGGTTTCAATGGATTTTATCACAGGTTTACCCAAGTCTGAGGGAAAGAGTGTCATCATGGTGGTAGTTGACAGACTTACCAAGTATGCACACTTTTGTGCATTATCACATCCATTTAAAGCCAGTACAGTTTCTACTGCATTTATGGAAACAATTCAAAAGCTACATGGAAACCCAAAGATTATTGTAAGTGACAGAGATCCCATTTTCACTGGAAATTTTTGGACAGAATTATTTTCTTGTCTTGGTACTCAGTTAGCTCATAGCTCATCTTATCATCCTCAATCTGATGGGCAAACTGAGATAGTAAACAAATGTTTGGAAGGATATCTTCGTTGCTTTGTATCTGATAAACAGACACAATGGGTCAAATGGTTGCCTCTGGCTGAATGGTGGTATAACACTTCCTTCCATACAGCAACAAAAATGACCCCATTTATGGCACTTTATGGGTATCAACCACCATCCATCACATCATATTTAAGAGAAAATTCTAAGGTTCAGGCAGTGGAACATCACATCGAACATCAACAACAAGTCCTCCAACTCTTAAAGGATAACCTCGTGTTGGCAAAGAATAGAATGAAACAACAGGCAGATCAACATCGCAGTGAAAGAAGTTTTGATGTAGGTGATTGGGTATTCCTACGGCTACAACCATATAAGCAAATGTCCCTCAAGCAAGCTAAGAAGGATAATAAATTATCACCAAAGTATTATGGTCCGTACAAGGTGTTGCAAAAGATTGGTACTATGGCATACAAATTGGAGCTTCCTGCAGCTTCTCGATTGCACCCAGTTTTCCATGTTTCATGTTTAAAGAAGGTTATAGGCGACAAGCTCCCAGTTCAAACAATATTGCCAGAACTTGACGAGGAAGGAAAAATTATATTGGAACCGGAAGCAGTCACAGAAACAAGAACTCGACAGCTACGAAATCGATCAATTTCAGAGTATCTTATCAAGTGGAAGAACTTATCCGCTGAAGATTCCACATGGGAGGATGAGAATTTTATGCAGAAGTATCCAGAACTACTCAAGCGTTGAGGACAACACTTTTTTGAAGGAGAGGGGCATGTTGGGTCCCTATAATACTAGTGATTACCCCATTACTATTGTAGTTATACCCCTTATTAATATTGTTGTGCCCCTATTGCCCCCATATTGTTATTACTGTGCCCCATAGAATCCCTCTATTGTTATTTTTGTGGCTTTATATTATTATTGTTAGGTCGGCTGGATTATATTGTGACTCCTTAGACTCCTATATATAGAAAGGAGGTTTTTTCATTTGTATCATCCAAGAATTGTTCATTTATGTAATGTAAAGGAGGTTGCCCCCTCGAAGAGGCTGAATTCTAAGGCGTTGATCTATCTTTTCTATCTTTTCTTGAGCTGGTTTCATAACAGCCAAGAGCGGACGACTAAAGACCTTTGGTTATGGGGCTTTGCTCATGAGTTTTGGCCTGGAGAGGGTTCCTATGCTAATCCCACAACACCTTACTGTTGGAGCTCGGCTTCCTTGAGAGCCCAAACTGATGCGATGGGTCGCAGTCATGGCCCGTCACCCGGACGAGAGGACAGAAGTTGCTCGGTTCAAACCTGAGTATTTCCAATGGTTGGAAAGTCAGGTCTTTTCCATTCAGGACTTCCCTTACGCTGGGATAGATTTCCGTGGTGACCCAGACATGGCTCTTCCACCAGGAGAGCAGTGGGACGAGTCAGGTAAAATCCTTTTCAACTTTTCCTATTTTAATAATTTTTATTTTATTTTTCCATCGTCTCAAAACTGATAGTAAAAATTTCAAATGCAGATGTGGGTCCACAGCGACCAGCCGCTCTTCGGCCTTTCGAGAGGAGGCAACCAGTTGCACCCGTGCCAGCCCCACAGGATGAATCAGTAAAGGTTTTGGCCGAGTTGGAGGGTCATCTTGAGCGCTTGACAGGGGATATTCCTGAGACCACTATAGACGACATTCCTCGTCGACTTCAGCGCTATGTGATTGGAGTCCCGGGACCTTTTAGGAGGTTCCTTTGCAAGGTGGCCTGGGCAGTGGTTTCTTATAGATATCATCACCAGTGATAGGATGATCGCCTTTTGTGGGCACATGTGACATTTTTGTTTTTTGTACTTATCATTTTTGCCGATCATAAGGTGTTTTTCAACCTATGATCGAAGACGATGTATTTTTTGACACACTCCTATATATATATCACTATTACCAGCTTATCTTGTAAATCATATTATGGAATGGTTTTAAATTTACATGTATGATTATTGCAAATGTCTATTTAACATTCGAGAAGCAATTGAATCTGCTAATGTATTTAAAGACCTTGGAATATGCTGATATTCAATATAATCAAACTCACGTTTCAAGAGACGCACTCTCAAAAATAATCTTAATAACACTGGATTTCTAATGGCATACACTCTATTAAGCTGTAACACAACGAGTTCAGAATCTAACCTCACTATCAAACTCCAAATCCCAAATGAAATAGATTCAGACAATAACTCAATCACTGCACTGTACTCTGCAATGTTGTTTGGTGTTTGACCGAGGCTTACCCCATGCATAGAAACTAACTCGTCAGAGGGCGAATAGATAACCCAAACTGCGGAAGAGATGTTCCATGTATTACGACAAGCACCATCAGCAAATCCAATGTATGTTTGGAGAGGCATCGACATCTGCAATATCAAGAGTAAAACTAAGATAAGCAGGAATAATGACAGAAAAACACCCTCTAAGCTAAGCACACTTTTTTTTTAACTAAAACACACCAGCTAGAAAGAAAAACTATCCTAACTAAAAATCTCCATACCCCATTCTTTTAAGCATAGTACCTCTTCAAGTAAAGGCCATTTCTGGGTTTACCCAAAGAGTCCCCATCAAAGTCTACCAATTCATAGGCCCCTTTTGCTAGCTTTCGCTTAACAATATAGGGAGCATGCCACATAGGAACGAATTTCCCAGCACCTAATTTATCATTAGCTTGATCATACAATAACACTAGGTCTCCTTCCGAAAAATTTCGAGGGGTCACATTCCGATCATACTGAGCTTTCATACGTTTTGCGTGTCTCGATCGCCAATGTAGCATCACATCGATTCTCATCTAATTAAGCTAAGTATAAAAAACGCTTTTCCTCTTCGGAAGTAGCTGGAAGTAACTCGATGGCCATTTGCAGTGATGGGATTTCGCACTCAATGGGTAACACAACTTCCAAACCATAGACTAGTTGGAAAGGAGTGAACCCTGTTGATGTTTTTACTGAAGTTTGGTACGCCCAAAGTGCTGAAAATAGCATGTTGTGCCAATTCGACCGATGAATCCCAATGATTCATCGAATAATGATAACTAAAACTTTGTTGATGGATTCAACCAGACCATTCACTTTTGGATAATAAGGAGTTGAACTATCGTGACGTAAACCAAGCTGGCCTGTAAGTTCGGTCATCATAACATTTCGAAAATGATGCCCATGATCAGTGATTATCGCTTGTGGGACACCAAACCTAGCAATTATATGATTGAACATGAAAATTGCAGCTGTCTTGCCGTCTGCCTCGAATGTAGGCATCGCCTCGGCCCACTTAGTAAAATAATCTACCGCAAGGATGATATACGCATGCCCCCCGGCCGAGTGAGGGTTACATGTAATAAAATCGATACCCCATTTGGCAAAAGGACCAACGACAATTATAGGGTGGAGAGGAGCAGGTGGAGCACGCATCTTACGATCAAAAATCTGGTAGTTGTGGCATTTTCGGACCACTATAATACAATCTTTAAACAAGGACGGCCATAAATAGCCAACGCGCAATATCTTTTGGGCTTTGGCATACCCAGACATATGACCGCCACACGCTCCAGAGTGACAGTCATTTAGAACCCTCTCAGCCTCTTCGCGAGTCAAGCAACGTCAAAAAATAGAGTCCGCCCCACGGCGATAAAGAGTATCTCCAATAATTTTGAATTGTTGGGACTGGAATCGAATTTTCCGACGTTCCGACCTTGAAATTTCTGGCCGAAAGGATTAGGTCTGGAGATAGATGATGATATCCCCATACCACGGATCTAAAGTGATGATTAGAAACAAATATTCGTCCGCAATGGGCTCCTTTGCCACAGTTTCCGTGTCAGCACGCGGGAAGTCACACATTAATTCTGCAAAAACTAAAGATTTCTTAGACTTAGATTTCTCAAACTCCAAGTCGAACTCCTGCAGGATTAAGATCCATTTAGAGTACTTGCCCCCTAGCAATTGTTTGGTCAAAATGTAGATCATAGGGTTGCAATCTGAAATTACCATAGTTTTACGTAGTAAAATGTACTGACGAAAATGTTGGACAACTTGAACGGCTGCCAATGCCAATTTCTCCACATGTGAGTATTTTAGCTCAGTTGGATTTAACGTTCGACTAAGGTAATATATCACATGTTCTGTTCCAAATTCATCTTCCTGAACTAAGACCATTCCAATGGTGGAATGGGAGGCGGCGAGATACAAAAAGTAATCCTGGTTGTAGTTGGGAGGATGCAACAACGGTGCATGGGTCAACGCGTGTTTGAGTGCATCAAAAGATTTCTGAGCTATCTCATCCCAAGAGAATTGAGTATTTTGTTTCAATAATCGTGTAAAACCCTTTGTAACCTCGGCGTAGTTAGGAATGAATTGTCGTAAAAAGTTTTCTTTCCCCTGCAAACTTTGGAGTTGGCGAAGACTCGAAGGAGGAGGAAAATTGATAATAGCTTCGACCTTCGAGGGATCAACGTGAATGTTGGCTTTCGAAACTACAAATCCTAGAAATCAACCCGTTTCTATACAGAAGACACATTTGTGTGGGTTCAACCGAATACGATAATGCCTACACCTCATAAAGATTGCTCGTAAATGGACGAGGTGATCAGCTCGATGTAATGAATGAGCCGGCAAGTCATCGAGATAGGGTTGCACAATGTGCTTGATGTCATGAAACGCATAAGACATCGCCCTCTGAAAAGTTGCTCCAACATTCTTAAGCCCAAAAGGTAATTTGCAATAAGAAAATGTCCCCCATGGACAAATGAAAGCCGTTTTTGGTTGATCGGCTGGTAGAATATTGATTTGATTGTATCCAGAAAAACTGTCCATAAAGGAAGATATTTCGCTGCCGGCACAATCATCAATGATTTGATCGATATAGGGAGTTGGGTAGTTGTCCTTTGGACAGGCTCGATTAATGTCCCTATAGTCGATGCATAGTCTTATTGTCCCCTATTTTTTGTTAACCGGAACAATATTCGATACCCAATCCGTTAACGGGATCGGATAAATGAAACCTGCTTTCAACAGTTTCTCAACTTCTGCTTTAATTGCAGTAGCTTTTCGTGGGTGAATCTGACGCAAACATTGCCGGACGGGTTTAGCATTTGGGTAAGTCTTGATCTCATGAACAACAATCGCAGGATCAATTCCTGGCATTTCCTCATAGGACCAGGCAAACACGTCGCGGAATTCTTGAAATAGGGCCTTATATAATTGAATTTCGTCATCTGTACACGAGGCACCTATATGAATGTTCTCAACAATTCCGAGCTTAACCGAAATGTCAATGGGGATAGTTCGAGAGATGTTTCCCAAATTTAACTCTGAATCGGGATGTTTCATTGGATTCTGAGGTTCCTTGACATATTCAGTCGTAAAGATTGATGAGAAATCATTTTCAAAACGATCATCCTCAGGTAAAAACGAAGATCTGTGATGGAGATCTTCCCATGGTAAATCATCTACACATAGGATTTCACGAATTTGCTCATCAGAGTGAACAAGTTCAGAAAACGTAGTTAAATCCGAGGTTGATGTGAAAAGTGATTCCTCATGGACCACATTCATTAAGTAATTTTCGGTTGAACACGGGTCGGCAAAAGACTGCACGGCTTCATAGGCAATTTCATATGGACTCAAAGGCATGGAATTACCAAATGAGTCTATTTCAGATTCAGAAGGAATGATCCAAGGATCGTGATAAAAAATGGTGTTTGATGTAATCATATGAATGGTTGCAAATGAAGATGATGCGTTGATTGGAGGAAAACGAAAAGTTCCCAGTAAACCGGCATCTTTAACTAATCCTACTCCAACATCCTTATATGGGATAGTCGATTTTCCGACATGCTGAATACTCTCCGAAGAGGCTGGGTCAGATGAAAAGTAAGCCAGCTGGTCTATTGTTACGATCTTTCCATTATGTGGAAACTTTATTACTCGAAAAACCGATGAAACAACCATTGTCATAGCGTAAGACCAACTTCGACCCAAGAGAAGGTTGTAGTATAGAGGGGCATCAACCACCTCCACATCTAGACTAACGGTTTTTCCTTCAACCCCTATAGGCAAATCCTGTAGAATGCCAAAAGGATGAAACCCACGGCTATCAAAAGCCTTAAGAATTGTCGGGGATTGATTTAGTGAAGGAGAACGAAGTGATCTCCAACACTGTATCGACATAATACATGTTGAGGCTCCCTCATCAATTACAGTCCGATGAATAGGCCTATTTTTGACTATCACTGGGATATGGAAAGCCATTTGATGAGGCAAACGTTGTGTACTATTTTCTAGATCAAAGATTATTAGTTTCGGGTCCTAAACATCAACAGCTCCTATAGCTGACAAAAGTAATTTACGTTGTGCTGGGCATGATTGCAGCACTTCCAAAGCCGACATTGCTGAGGGTGAAACAGCTAAATCCTCAACAATGTTATAATTCTGAGCCGCTCTCGCATGTGGATTGAAAGCTGAATTTCGAAGTATACCCTTGGCGGGCGGTTTGATTACTAAGTCTGGATTAGGTTTCTCGATCTGTAGTGGATCGGAACCGGAAGCTGAGGTTGATGGATTAGAATGAGAAGATTCTGCTTCCTTACCATCAACAGGACTTTTACTGCCATAATCTTGCGATCGAGTCGCAATCCTTACATGGGAAATAATCAATATGGGTTCTTCATTGGCACTCAAGGAAGAACCTATCATCTTGCTATCTTGACTTGGAAATGGATCCTTCAAAACAGCAGTAGTTTTGGAACCTTTGACGATCTTTGCAACCTCTACTCGATGAGGGCAGTCTCTTGTAAAATGTTCTTCGTCACAAATGAGACATGGATAATGAGGTTTGTGCTTTTCATCATTGGATTCCGTCTTTTCAGATTTCTCTTTTTAACTTTTGTCCGTTTTATTCTTCTTCTTTCCTTTCTTCTTCCCACCGGATTTTGATTTAGCTGTAGATGACTCTACAACGTGAATATCGGCGGAAACCTCTGCAGAAGAATCTCCTGTCGAGGAATCAGGCAAGGTTATGATAGGAGAAGAATTCTTGGAAGACTTCTTCTTAATTTTAGTGTTAACTGTACCAATCATACCGTCAATGGCATGAGATCCCGAAGGAGCTGCAGTGATTTGATTTGACTTGGGAAGATCAGGGATCTTTTCATGTAACGTACATGACTAAGTATAGACCAAGTCAAGGTACTGTGCTTGAGCAATCACTTTCTCCTCAGTAACAAATCCGGCTTTAGCAACATCTTCAGTGATCCTTGGCAACAAAGATTTTACAAACCACTCAGCCAAGATTTGATCCGGAATAAATACCTTCACTAAACGTCGTCGACATCTCCACTCATGAATATGATCTGAAATGTATGTGGATGTCGATTGTTTTAGCGAAGTTAATAATTCCGTGCCATTGTCATATCTGACTGGCAACTGAAAATGAGTTAAAAACGAGGTAGCTAACTGACTAAAATTATAAAAAGTGCCTCGCGGTAACTCAATGTACCACTTGGCCGCGAGACCAATTAGAGTGCGTTGGAAAAGTCTAAGACGGATCGAATCATCTGTGATGGAGTTAGACGCACACCAGAGGTGGTAAGTCATCACATGGTTCGACGGGTCCTCTCCAGATTTACCTTCGAACTTGGGAATGTCATTGGGCAACTTATTCGGCATTGGCGGCCAAAACGGAAGATAATTAATCGGATCGTTCGTTAGGCGCGACAAATCAAGTAAGTCCAAAGTTGCGATAAATGGTAATTGCCGATTAGGATCCCTAAAACTCTGGGTCATGAGACCAGCCCCAGGAGGAGGATATCCGGGATAACTAGGAATAGGAATCGCGTTCGGGATATTGTATCCTCCTGGGAAACCAGGATTAACAGACCGTACTGGGGTTGTTGAGGTTGTTGATAAGTGTACCCAGGATACGGTTGATACTGATAAACTAGTTGCTGGACAGCAAGACCGAATTGGTACTGTCCCTGGTAAGGTTGATAGGTGAATTGAGGTTGACTTGTGACAACCGTACTTAAACCAGGTTGTCCTACAGGCATCTGAACCATAGTTTGAATCGTGGATCCAGACGGTGGTAAAGATTTCTGAGGAGTAGATACAGGAACAGTAGAAACCGGAGCTGTCGATACTCCAGAAGTAGGTGGGGTAGATTGAACAAATGTTGCGGCAGTTGCAGCAGTCGTTTGAGATGGAGTACGAGGCGCAGTAGGCCCGGACTGAGAAACTACTGAAGGTACAGAAGTTTGAATGTTAGACTGGACTGGTTGCTGGAGTGAACCAGAAACTAAGGATTGTCCAGTTTGAGATGACAACTGTACACTTGGCTGCAACACCTGTTGAGTTTGTGATGGATCCCACACTATGTTAATTCCGAGGTACTAACCCATAACAGGTTGAGAATATTGAGGACCATAACCGGGTTGAGGGTAGGATTGATAATTGAAAGGTACATTTCCCGTTCCTTGAACATAAGATTGACCTTGGGGTGGTTGGAAACCTTGGTTCGAGTACTGACCTTGGGGTAGATACCCCTGAGGCACATACTGATACTGGGGTTGACCTTGAGGTATAAATTGATACTGGGGTTGACCTTGGGGTACATATTGAGTCTGGGGTTGACCTTGAGGAACTTATTGTACCGTAGGTACGTACTGTCCTTGAGGTTGCCCACCAGATGCAAATTGTGTACCTTGAGGTTGCCCCCCAGGCGTTAATTGAGGCTGCCCCCCAGGCGGTAACTGGCCACCTTGAGGTTGAGAATTGGGAATAGAACCTGACATCATAAGAATGTCTTCTACGCTCAACGGCTTTGCACCATTGCTTCCAGTGAATAACCCTCGTTCAATAGGTTGAGGAGATGCTCCCGAAAAAGTACCAGAAAGTGACTGATACCCAGAGGGAACAGAAGGACCGTCGTACAAAAAATATTCGGGCGATTGAGTAAACATGGACGACTGACCTGACATATTTACGGGAGTATAAAAACCTCTAGGATGATAAGGAGCACGAGGTGGTGAAAAACTTAACGCTGGGTTTTCCAAATAATTAGTCAAAGAAAGATACCAAGTAGTACTTCTAGGTGGACTGTAAAAAATTGATTCATGCTCCCTTAGATCAATAACAGGTTGATTTTCAGGGATAGGGATGCCTACTTCTTCTTCCGGAGCAAGTTCTTCAATAGCTATCAAACCAGAAGGAAGATTTTCGGTGATTACTCTTTCTACCCTAGGTGAATTAGGACCACTAGAAGTTGGAGAGACAAACCCCGATGTTGGAGTAACAGGTTCAGATATCTCAGGTTCTTCACCTATATCACTAGTAGATGAAAAGCTACCAGCAAGTTCAGAAACCGAAATAGATTCAGGATTATAACCTGTTACTAGAGTTTGGTAATTAGGATGTACAACCAATGAAGACTCTCCTTCTTCAGGTGACCCAACTCTACTACCACTAGGAGTTACAAGGACTTTCAAGCCTTCAAGCTGGCTCGGGACTTCTTCAGGAGGTTGGCCCCGAAGTCTACGGGACTTCCTCAATAAATCAGCCACGGTTACAAACTCAGGAGACTCGCCCCGAAGTCTACGGGACTGTCTTGGTAATTAAGCCACAGTTAAAAACTTTTAACTACTTCACACGCAAACAAAGTAAAATCTCAATGAAAACCACCTAAAGCCTCTAAAGAACCAAACAAATTTGAATCACACGCCTAAAGAATCTAGAGATCAAACACATACAAACAGTAACTTTCCGGACCGAAAACACTAGTTGGTGATGAAATCCAACGTCGCAGAATTCAGTACAGAAATGGCGGTTGGAATAATTACCCTGACGACCTGCTTAATGAATAGACTGGACCAAGTTCCTCCACTTAACCGTCTCGAGTGAAGTGAACCCCCCAGAAAATCCAAGTGAGTCTAGCCGGCATCTGCTCCAGGTACAGTGGGATCTTCCCACCACTGTCACCTTAGGAAGAATTCTAAAGAATATGGCCACTAAGGCTACCAACTGAGACAAATACACCTGGGGGAACAGTCTACGATCCGATACGCACACAAGGGCAGAGTAGCAAGCTCAATCCCCTTGAAGGCTCCTTGACATAATCCAAGGTTTACCAACAAGTGACCCCAGGCTCCTCGACAATGGTTAATTCGAGGTTTACCGTTTTTAATACGTGAATATCTGGCGTCGTTCCCAATGAGGAAGGATTGATTCCCACATTGGTTCAGACACGATCTCGTGCTTCTCCTTGAAGAGGAGCTTTCCTAGAGCATAAATGCAACAATTGGATTTCTTCCTACCACAAGATACAGCTACTTGTTTGTTTTTACTGTCTTGGAGAGTTAATTACTTTCCTACTCCAAGACACTAGCCTAAGCTAAGTTGGTGTATCAGAGCCCTAGAAATAAAATGTTACTAGGTGAATTTTACTTTAAGCGTTAATTTTAGTGGTTGTTGTTTAAGTCAAGAGGTGGCGAAGATGAAACTCGTGGTGTAAAGACTCGACTCGAAATCACTAAATAGATGCACCTAAGATGATTTAAACAATCTTTTCTCTTCGATGAACTTCTAAACTAAGAAAGAGTTTGAGAATGCAAATACTTTGCAAAAACAAATCTTTCTCAATTAAACAAATTAAAAGAAGAGCTTTTCCTTTCCAAAGCACTCAAAACGAGACAACTAGCTATTTCACACAAATTTCCCTTTTCTTTTCAAAGCACTCAATCACTACAAAAAACAAACTTTTCCAAAAGAGATTTTTTTTTTTTTTATATTTTGTAAATAAAACACTCAAAACTAATGAAAATGAGTAACTTTGAGAGCTGCAAACTATAAAAAGCTACTTGAAGTCAAAGCCTACTAAAAGTCTTTTTGAGGATGTTTTACTTAGCTAAATGTGAGCTAAGGACTAATTTATGCAGAATCACAATTAGTCAAAAAACAACCAATCTTTCGTTTTCTTTTTTTAAAAATGAAAATTCCAAACTTTCAACTACAAGCTTTTCGAAATTTTGAAATGAGAAAACTCGAAGCGGATTCCTCAACAAGGGGAGATTTCATAAATGGTAAGACTCATAAGAAGAATGGTAGACACCAAGGTAATCTGAGGTCCCTAGGGCTTCTAAGCTCAGAACCACTACACAACCAAAAACGAAAAACAAACCCAACAAGAAAAATTCCTAGGAATTCCACCTAAAACCCTATTGCTAATGAAATTAAACCAAGGAAAGTTTTTGACAGGGAACAAGCAGGTCTGGGCAATGGCTAAAACCTATAAACAAATTCTAAACTGATAAAAAAGAGAAAATTTTAAAATTTTTCAAATTTTTGACAGGGTACGCAGGCAACCTATTTACACAGGTGCGTCCACGCTCTGTGCACAAAGCAAAAGTGCATACAGGTACGCACTGTGCTTAACTCAGAGGGTGCGTACCTCTCCCAAAACTATGAAAAATGAAAACTAACTCAAAATTAACTAAATTCACCCAATCCCACAATCATCAAGTCAAAAACAGAAACAAAAAATACAGTTTCTCAGGTCAAAGTATAGACAAGGAAAACAATCAATTCCCCAGCGGAGTCACCATTTTGTTGCACGGAATGAGTCGATCTTGCGGACAAGATAGACCTTCCTAGAATCTAAAGAAGACCTAATGACAAGCAAACCAACCAGACACTATCTTTCTCTAAATATGCTTCAATAAACAATAGCAAACAAGTGTTTTTAGGGCCTACCTTTGGTCCAACGCAAGCTTGTGGATGCCCTCGCTCCTTTGATCCAAATGAGCTCCTTTTCACGAATCTGCAAACACAAACAAGGTAAACAAATTAAATAACACCTAAAAAATCAATTGCATAAAACATATTTAACATGAAAGTCAAGGAGTCCATGAAACAAACAACATAAGATACTTGTTGAGAAAAATGAGTTTGATTGTATTAACTCAAAAGAAGAAGAACTTTACAACCTTTGCCTTGACGCTGTACAAGCTCCTCCCAGGGTCCAACAAGATGTCTCCTCTACTTTTACAAGTTTCACTCACTCTCCAATGGAACCAAGAGGTATGTGATCTCTCCTCTCAAGCTCAACCAAAGAGTCTTAATTTCACCAGCATTTACCCTCAAAATGTTCAGCTTCTAACCTCTCTAGTCCTCACCCCAATGCCTGTATTTATAGTGCAATGGAGAGAAGTTACTAGGTCCTCCTTCAAAGGGATAAAGCCCTCCTTCAAAGTGATAGCTCCTTTAGTCAAGGGATTAGCTCCTTCTCTTTTGGGATGCATGAACCACCTTAGAGCGAACAATCCACGTCAAAATTCCTTCTAGAAAACTCTAGAATTAACCGAAAGTGAGTTTTTTAAGATAAAACTTGCGCCTTTTGACTTTCACAGGGGTCCGCACCTACACTGTTAGGGACAGAGCGAGTAGGTACGCAGCTTTTGTACACAGAAGGTGCGGGACCGCAGGTGACCATGAGAGAAAGTGCGGAACCAGAGTTACATTGATTTTTAATGTCTTTCTCCCACTTCCAAAGCTTGATTTGAAGAGCTGAGGTCTTAGACTTGCTTAGGAGGACAATACAAGTGATGATAGACCCATACTGACTGCAAATAATCATGGTGACGATATTTTAGTGTAACAAGAGTTTTAACTCTTTTCTTATGAGCCTCATTGATTGTGGTGACATCTTGACGCTGCTCATCGAGATGTTCCAAATTAAGGAGGCGCTCATTGAGACTAGAGGTCTCTGGAAGGAGCTCAACAACTAGCTTAAGAGATGGAATTTCACATTCAACAGGAAAGATAGACTCCATCCCGTAAACTAACTGAAAAGGTGTAAAACCTGTGGCAGTCATTACCGAGGTTCGGTATGCCCAAAGAGCCGGATAAAACATAAGATGCCAATTGGACCGTTTTTATCGATCTTCCTTTACAGGATCGTCTTAAGGGTTTTGTTCAAAGCCTCAACTTGTCCATTGGGTTGAGCATAATACGGAGATGAATGCTCCTATCAAAAACCCAATTTAAGAGCCAATTCAGACATTAGTTGGTTCTGGAAATGACTTCCATGGTCAGTGAAAATCTCTCTCGAGATACCAAACCTTCAGATAAGCTGATTGAAGAGGAACAATGCCTCTACTTCACTATCATTTTATAAGTGGGCATGGCCTCAGCCCACTTCATGAATTCATCTATGACCACTATAATGTACTTGTGATTTGCTATTGAAGGCGGATTATAATTAGTAAAATCAATACCCCACTTAGTAAAAGGACCGACAGTGACATCAGGGAAAAGAGGAGTTGGATGCACACACATCTTCCAAGTATAGACTTGACAAGGGTGGATGTGCTGGGTCGCAACAAGCCCTAAAAGATGACTGCCACAAGCTCCACTATGGCAATCATTAAGCATAGAATGTGCTTCCTCTAAGGTTAAAAAACACCTAAGGATCGAATCAACCCCTCGGCAATATAGCGTATCACCAATAATGACATAGTTCTTAGCCAGGTGACGTAATTTTCAGCGTTCATCCTTAGAGAAAGTAGAGGGAAACTTCGAAGTCTGGAGATAGACAATGATATCTCCATACCAGGGGTCTTGTGAAGATATGAGGAATAAACATTTGTTGGGAAAAATTTCCTCATAAATAGTATCCTCTCCACAAGGCAGCTCGAAAATTAACTCCACGAAAACCAAAGATTTCTTAGACTTGGTGGACAAGAACTCGAGATTGAATTCTTGTAAAATAATAATCCATCGATTATATTTTCCCCCAATCACTTGCCTACTGAGGACAAATTGGAACGGATTGACTGCCACTAAGACAAAAGTTTTTGGTAGCAAGATAATGGTAGAGCTGTTGGAAAGCATGGATAGTTGCCAAGGCCAACTTCTCAATTGGAGAATAGCGAAGTTCAAGACCTACCAAGCCTCAGCTCAAGTAATAAACTATATGCTCTATGAGAGCATCATCTTCCTAAACAAGAACAATACCAATGGTTGATTCTGCAGCTACAAGATATAAAAGGAAATCCCTACCATAATCCCTTGGACTCAAAAGCAGGGCAAAGAGTAATGCCTTCTTCAAGGCATCAAACGACCATTGGGCAAAGTCGTCCCACACAAATGGAACTCCTTTTCACAGCAAATGCATAAACCATTTAGTGATATTAGCATAGTTCGCTATAAACCTTCTTAAGAAATTAGCCTTCCCCTGAAGACTTTGAAGTTGTCAAATAGAGGACGGGGGAGGCAACTGAATTATTGCCTCTACCTTGAAGGGATCAACTCGAATCCCTTCAGTTAACACAATGAACCCTAATAACTGACCAGATGTAACCGCGAAAATGCACTTATTGGGTTTCAACCAGATCTTGTAAAATCAACATCGTTCAAAAACCAATCGAAGGGGACTAGGATGATCGATTCTCTTTCGAGAACGAGCAGCTAGATCGTCCAAGTATGCTTCGATGATATGCTTGATGTCGTGGAAAGCATATGACATGGCCCGCTGGAAGGTAGCTCCAGCATTTTTAAGACCAAAAGACATCTTTTTGTATGCAAAGGTACCCCAGGGACATATAAAAGTTGTCTTACACTGGTCTTCAGGACGGATAGAGATCTGATCATAACCAGAAAATACGTCCATGAAGGAGAAAATCTCATTACCCACACATTCATCAATTATCTGATCAATAAATGGCGTGGGGTAATTATCTTAGGACAAGATTTGTTTAGGTCTCTAAAATATAAGCATACTCGGATTGTTTCTTGCTTTTTATCATCTGGAATTGGATTAGAAACCCAATCTGTAAGAGGAATAGGGTATATAAAACCCACCTTGAGCAGCTTCTCTACTTCAAATTTAATAGCTGCTACTTTCTTAGGATTGACTGGTTGAAGCTTCTGACGAATTGGCTTGGCGTTTTTATATGTCTTTATCTCACGTTGAACTATGGATGGATCAATATTAGATATTTCTTCATAAGACTAAGCGAATATATCTCAAAACTCTTTAAACAGGTCGGTGTAAATTTGAATTTCTTCAGGGGAACATTCGGCTTCGATGAAGAGAATCTCAATCACATTAGGGTCCTAGATATGTTTATAGGTATCGTTTTTGAAATCACCGACATATTACCTTCAACACGAATGTTTGCTAGAGCCAAAGGATTTGACACCATACAAACATCACTAGTAAACAACTCGAGAACCTAGATTCGACTTCCTACAATGGAGGAAGAAAATATGAACGATGGTGTAAGTCTTCCCAAGGTTGATCTACACCCATCGTTACTTCTAAGATTGCCTCCTTAGATGTTAAAACCGTATCTAAATAGTCCATAGTGGAGCTAGAATCAAGGGTCCAAGATAGAGCCACATCACCATCTAATTCCTCCTCGGAGGAAGGAGTAGAATGGTTGTCTACAAAGTTGACGATTAACTGATATCTAAGCTTTGCTGCAGACATAGGAAATGCCATTCCACCAACTTTTCCTTCATCTAATGTGGTCGTAGGCAAAGGCAAGGTCCAAGGATCTGGAAAATAACAAGTTCGGAAGAACTCTTCCTTGGATGATGAAATGACATTAATTCTAGCAATAAGAGAGGGAAACTCAAATGTACCCATCAATGAAGAATACATCCCAACTCCCAGATTCTCAATAGGTAGATGAGAGTTATCTACTAAGGGAACAGTAGAATCTGAAGTTGCTCGAGGATCAACTGGAGAATAATCCAATTGATCAACCTTAACGATTTTCCCGTCATGAGGAAGGTAAATGACACGAAACAGAGTTGAAAAAATGACATCCATTTTGTAGATCCAGTTCCTTCCTAAGAGGAGATTGTAATCTAGGTTAGCATCAATGACTTCTACTTCGATATTAATGACCTTTCCTCCAACACATATAGGAAAGGCTGGGATAAACCCATGCGGCCTATGAGAATGCCCGTCAAATGCTTTCAGGAGGGTTGGTGAAGGAACAGCCGAAGGTGATCCAATGGCCTTCCAACATGATATAGACATTACAGATGTAGAAGCCCCCTCATCTACAATTGTTTCGAAAAATATTAGTTTTTCGATAAGTAGACTTAATTTGAAAAGCCATATGATGAGGGAGTTTCCTTTTGACATTGAGCATGTCAAAAGTGAGCACTAAGGCATTATTTGGATCAACTACCCCTATCACCGAAATCAAAGCTAGACACGACTAGAGCAGCTCTAAAGCGGACATAGCGCATGGAATTTGAGCCAAATCCTCCATAATAGAGTAGTTTTGGGCAGCCTAGCATTAGGGTTGATAGTCGTGCGTTTAGCGGAACCTTTTGGCATATGAGGTATAGTATCGACAGAGGGTCACTCAATATGAAGTGGGTCGGTAGTTCCTGGAGAAGATCTGTCCTTGGATGTTTTAGTTTCACCATAATCACGTGACTGAGTGGCCACATTAACATGAGAACCCATCATGAAAACATTTGATGATTTTTCCCCTTCCTGGTTTCCCCCTCTAGAGGTACCAGGATTTGAGTTCGCGCCAGCAAGCAGCTGCTGCCCTTGGGGAAAAGGGTTGGTTAACATAGCTTGAGAGCTAGAAGACCTTTGCTGCACTAACAAGCGCTGATCATCTTGAATTTTGGGGTAGAGATGAGTCAAACGGTATCCATTGCATAACTTGCATGGAAACTTTACTTTCTTTTTGGACTGCTTTCCACCCTCACCAGCACTATTGCTGGGTTTGTTTGTGTGAGCCTTCACATCTTGACTCTTCTTCTTACCTCATCTTACCTTGTCCTTTCTTCTTTCCATTAGAATTTTGATTTTCTTTGGGGTTAGAAGATTGGACGGTGTTAATGGAAGAGGGTTGGGCAAGCGAAGGGTTAGACAATATGACCTGATTGGTAGGAGCAGTTTGTAAAGACAATTGTTGCAATTGGCTCAACAAGTTCACCGCATTTGTGTCTATTGATCCAATGATACCATCTGCATGGGGACCTGGATTCGATTTGGCTATATCAATCTTATTCCTAGGAGAATCAGGCAAGATTTTCTGAAGAATACCAGACTAAGAGTAAATAAATTCTAACTGTTGGGCCCGAAAAATAGCTTCCTCTTCAGAATAGACTCCAGACAGAGAGACATCCTTAGAGATCTCTGGTTGTAAGGATTTAAAAAACCATTCGAGACGGTATTCAAGAGGAATTTAGGCTTTAATTAGCCTCTTTCTTTGTCTCCATTCCTAAATATGATCAGAGATGTGAGTTGTCGTATCCTGACGTAAATTGGATAGAAGTTCAGTTCTGGCATCATAATGGATGGGAAACTGGAAATGGTTTAGGAAAATGTTAGACAAATCAGAAAAAGATGTAAAGCTTCCCCCTGGCAACTCTATATACCACTTATCCACATTACCAGTTAAGGTGCGTTTAAAATTATCAACCTAATCGAGTTGTCGATGAGGGAGTTTGATGAGAACCACAAATGGAATGTGGTTACATGGTCGCCTGGGCCTTCACTGCCCTTCCCCTCAAACTTTGGAATATCTGATGGGAGTTTGGTTGGGACCAGAGGCTACGCTGGATTGTATCTGATTGGATCATTCGTCAATTTCGTGAGATCTGGCAGATTCAGCGTTGCCAGAAAAGGAAGCCTAGGAGGACCTTGGGGATTCCATCCAGATTGGGCAGAGTTCCCAAAGTTCTGAAAAGATTGGCCTGGATTTTGAAAGGCACCAGGTTACCTGAAGTAACTAGCAGAACCCGCTGAACCAAAAGGTGACCCTTGTGGTCAAGAAAAACTTGGATTTTGACTAACTCCAGTCGAAAAACCTCCAAAACCAGTGAAGTTCCCTCCTAAAGCATTATAAGGAGTCGATAACCCCTGATAAGGATTCCAAGTGGTAGCTAAGGGAGGAATACTTCAAAACGAACTAACTGTGGAGTATGGCCTATTCCCTTGTTGGCCGAAAAATGGGTTCCCAGTTCCTATGCCACTAACTGCAGGGTTAGTCCAACCTTGAAAGGGATTACTGCCTTGACATGTAGAAGAGAAAGGCATAGATCCTATCGTTGGGTTGGAATGTGGTACGTGACCACTTCCAAAAGGAAAACCCTGAAATGAAGCTGATCCACTCATCATGGATGTGGAGGCACTAAATGAAATTGATGGAATACCCTGTGAATGGGTGCCAAATGGAAAAAATCCAGAACTAGATGCATTGGCTTGGGAACTTCCACTCGTAGATGGAATGGAGGTAGACCCAACTAAGGATGTGCTAGCAATAGACCCAAATAAAGATGCAGAGGGGATGGAAATAGTTCCTCCCTCTTGTACTAATGTTGGAGTTTTCATGGTTGTAGCACTCATGGTAGATGCCATGCTTCCAGTTGTGGTCATCGAAGGTAAGTGCGTGAAATAACCTGGCTTTGATGGTTTATGCGTTGGAGTCCCAATGTATAAAAATATGTTTGGATGATCAGAAGGTAGAGGAGAATTTGAAGCCGCTAATGACTCTGAGAGTTCTTCTATCTCAATTTTATCTTTCGACTGGAAGAGAAATCGAGAAAGAACTGGGTTGTTCCTCTCTAGCTCTGCAGAAGTACCAGGCCTATCCTAAACACTAATGTCCCTGAGCAAAGGATCAATCTATGATGCATCAACTGCCATGGGGTGAAAACCATTAGCAGTATTGCCTCTACGCCTTCTAGGAGAAGGCTCTGAACTTGGTGGTGAAAGACCACGAAGTCTTCGAGACCGTCTAAGCGATCGGTCAGCCACTTTGAATTTTTTATCAAGATCTAATTAAAGACTCAAGAGAAAATGAAAGCTAGGCTAACTAAGAGCATAGAGCACACACTAAAAATGTCCCTAAAATATATCAGCAAGTCGAACAACTTTCAAGTATTTCCACTACGGGTGATGAGGACCAGACACCAAAATACAAGAAAGTGAAGTAAGGGCCTTCCGAAGATAGTCTGTGATAATGGCGGCCTAGACCTATCAGTGAAGGTATCAGAGGAAGTTACGCTGACCTCCAAACAATAGCTTGTGCCAGTGCAAGCCCCCAAGCTTTGCAAGGGTGCCCTCTAGAAGTATTGCTAAGTGTGATACAACGTCGACCTCAAGTGCCATGGGATTCCCCTCCACAGCCACCTGTGCAAATCCCTAGGATAAGAAACTAAGGTTACCAACTTGTGTCAGAAGCTAGGCGGAATAGTCTTGAGGTAAGATCTGACAAGTAGGAGAGGGGGTATCTCTCTTCCTTCTCTTCAAAAACCCTTGTGCTTAACTCACAGATCCGGAGCTTTCCTGGTCTCCCTAACGCTATTGGATTTGCACTTGTTATTCATACTTCTATGTTTGATAGTTTAAAGTGGCCTTGGAGATTTTTCTCTCCACACACCTAATCCAAGGCCCTAAATATCTTGAAACTTGTTGGTGTGTCTAAATTGACAATATAAAAAAGTTCTAGTATATTTTAGTTAACACTTGTTTTTAAATGGGATGTTCTTAAGTCAATGGTTAAATGAAGGTAAAACTTGTGGTGTTCTTCGACGCAAAAGAAATTAATAAAAACCAAACTATATGCAAATGCACTTGTTTCATTCTTCGATGAAAGAAATTTCTACCAGGATATAAGGAACTTCTAAGAAAGCAATAAATTTTTCTTTTCCTTTCTTTCAACAAGCTTCTCACTCACAAAAACTAACAAAAACTATGGATTCCCTAAAAGATGCACAAACTATCCTAATGAAATGAGTATATGCTGATGCAAAAACTTAAGACTACTCTAAAGCAAAGAATGAAAGTAATTTGTTTATCGCATCTAATTAGCCACTAATTTGCCACTTTGATGTTTAGATAGAATATAAGTTCCTAATGCTAATTTTCATCCAAACACTAAAAGCAAATCTCAAGACAAACAAAATGCTCTTTCACTCGTAAAAAGAAACCAAATCAAAACAAGGCAAAGAAAGAAAAAACCAAGTTTTTAAGAAGTTTTCTTTAAAAGCAAAAGCAAAAAACAACTTTTCAAAAGCGCTCCAAATACTAAAAACTTTGAGACCGAAAAATAGGCAACAAAAACACTTTGCAAGTTATCAACTCAAAATGGGCGAAAACTCAACAAAATAGGTGTTTCAAGATTCTCTTAACAACCAAAAAGCAGCAAAAAGAGCTTGGTGACAATGATCAAAAGACCAAGAAAGACAACTTTCAAAAAGCAAGAAAAGCAAATGGCCACAAGATGCAATTTTGACATAAAGCAAGAAGATCACAAAGATAAAGTTTGTCACAAAGATTGAACCAATATTTCTGCTTTGGAAGACCAGAACAACCAAGATTCTCAGGAAGAAATCTCGTGTGCTCAAACACAAATGATGACACTTGCAACAAAACAAAAAAAGACCAAAACTTTCTACAACAGGAGAGAATTCGAAACCAGAAACTTGCTGCAAAACCAAATACTGATAACAAAAATTGACTGCTCAGGGAATACTTAGACCAGTAAACAAATCTTTTGAAATAGAAAGACTTGAAAAAATCTTGGAAAATTAGGGTATACGTGACTGTGTCAATACACAACGGCGTGTATACGCGATTCAGCCTGAAGAAACCTGCGTATATGCGGGCTCATATGGGGAAATTTGTGTACATACACTACTGTAACCTAACAAAACTGCGTATATAACAGTTCACAAGAAAAAGAAAAAAAGAGGTCTGAAGAAACTACTTAGAATTAAAGTCCGAGTTCCTACAGGAATAGACAAACCAGTTATAGCAAGAACAACAATGGCCGAGCCGTGATTGGCTTAAATTAATCCAAACTAGGAACAACAATACTGTTGTCCCTAGTGGAGTCACCAATTCTGTTGAGGGATTAAATCCCCTAGGGTTTTGAGTCAACACCCTAGCAGAGTGGGGGTTATCTACAGTAAAAAATAAGCATTCCACACAGCCATGATACTTAAATAAGAAAACTACACGAATAGAGGTGCACCTGGGGGTCCTTCGTTCGGGTAGATCCAGCCAAGGTCCAAACCCTCTTGGAGTTCTTCTCGATCCTTGAACCTGC
The DNA here is from genome assembly GCA_031772625.1 of Pinus tabuliformis. Lineage (NCBI taxonomy): Eukaryota > Viridiplantae > Streptophyta > Pinopsida > Pinales > Pinaceae > Pinus > Pinus tabuliformis. The sequence goes on along the minus strand of CM062808.1, from coordinate 706,110,395 downwards.
AAAACAACCAATTCAAATAAGAATAACAATATATGGAAAAATTATCATATAGAAATCAACTTTATAACTTATTGAAAGATGGTTAGTTATAAAATTGAAACAATTATTCATATGTAAACCATAACAATAACATCATATGCATAAAGAAGATTGATTTCAGGAACAAGACACATGTTTTTTTATTATAGATAACTAAAACAAAGGAATGATATCACCTAAATCTTCCTCTTTCTGGCTCCAAGCGGAGCCGTCCTCCGGATCCATCCAATCCCAAGTCTTCAAAGGGCTCCTTCCATGACTCACACAAAGATATCTCAACTAGTGAAATGACATCATAACTCAAGGAAATAAGGGTTTCCTATAGTGGGGGTAGTGCTAGAAGCACAAGGATCTTTAGACCTGATCAGGGATAATATCAGCAGAGTAATTCTCTCTTTTCTCTCCTCCTTTAGGCCTTCCCATTGAATCCTTTTTATACTTCTCCCAAAGTATTTTTTCAGTTGGGAATTCGTTGGAACAGTTGGGCCATGGGAACTAATAGGTAATCGAGGCTCCCCTCATGCTGGAGGAGGAAGCTCGAGGTGTTTTAGTTTGCTTGCCTATATATGGGCCAAGGTTAGATGTAGAAAGGGTTGGATACTTAATAGAAAAAGTGTGTTGTTTTGGGCCATTGTAAGATCTTTTTTGACAGTAATAGTAAAACAGAGTTATTCTCTTCTCAAGATTCTCGAAGGATTGTCATGGTCAAATGAAGTGATGATGTGTTATGCCTTATGTTATTTTATGGTTTTGTTGTATGCAATCACTCAGAATTCATACTTATATGCTCTGACTTCCTGTGTATACAGCAAGCTATGTGTGGTGGAATATGTTTGACTTGTAATGCTAAGAGCCTTGATTTCTATGAGTTCACTGTGTTTTTCTTGTCTACTTGATATTATAGACTCCATAGCCCAATGAGATATCTTTTGGTGTGTTTCCAACCAGTTATGCTTTCATAAGTAAATAAAGAGTTAGCCATCTAGTGTTTGAAGGATTTTGTCAAGAGTTGTGAGAGAGCCCTCTCTGATTAGGAAGGCTAATTCCTAATCTAAAGTATGGTCTGAAACAGTTACATGAGACCTGGCTTGGTTGCAGTCCCTAGTACTGGTTTTGTGATAACATTTTGGTGCGTCTGCCGGGAGCTTAAGATTGAATTTCTGAAGGTAGCAGGAGTTCAAATGATTTTCAAGGCTGCAGAACTACCTTGGCGACTCCACACATCAAAGAACAAATTAGAAGGTGACTCCACTGCTAGAAGATCAGTAGCTTGATGAAGTTTCAAGATGGATTCCACTGCAAGAAAGAATGCCAGGTATGCTCCTATGAATCGGTCTCACATCCCTGGTTTTCCAAATCCTATGCCAAAGGTTGATTGGTTAGATGATCTTCCAATATTTAAAGATGAAAAGAAGGATGATGCTGCTCTCCATTTGGTTAAGTTTCACATACATGTACGCAGTCTTAAGGTTCATTTCCCTGAAGATTGTCTCATGAGGATGTTTATGGCCACTTTAGAAGGAGAAGCATGGTCTTGGTATAAAAGTTTGGAAAATGAGTCATTATCTTCTCTTGCTGATTTCCATGATGCGTTCTGTGAAATGTATAAAGAATGTTATCCTTCTTTGTTGCTGCTCAAAGATTGCTGTAGGCATTCTTTGAATCTTATTCAGTACTTGGAGGATTGTTATGATGATGATGAATTTACAGATGAAGAAATTTTAGAGGCTCTTCATAGCAATGTTTTTCAGCACCAAGAAGAAGGTATAACACTCCATGAAGCGCCGCATGAAGAGCAACAAGAGTTTACCTGTGAAAACCATGTTTTATCCTTTGATATTGATGTAGAGATGCAGCAAATTTGTCAGGCTTCAGATCATAATGAAGACGAAATTAATTGCACCAAGCAAGAAGAAATATTGGAGGAAATTTTCTATGACCCTCAGGCAGAGGAAAAGCTTGCTCAATTTTGTAATTCCTTACAGCAGCTTACCCCAAATAATAATCATAATAGTGAGGAAAATTCCATTGTTTGTTGGAATGATTCAGAAAAGCAACTGGATAGCTTGTCAAATAGAAAAGTGGATAGTACATCAGAGGAGTCTTGTGTGGTTGAGAATCAGGGGCCTGAAAATGAAGAGTGTTATCATGATCATTATTTTCAACAGCTTTCTATGACAGAACACAAGGAGACTACGCTGGTTCCTTTCTCTTTCACGATTGAGGAACTGAACACGGTGGTTGAAGATCAGTTTGTACAGCTGGAAAGTTTCGAGGAAAGACAAGCTGATCATGTGTTCTGGGATCCTATAGCTGATTACATGGAAGAGTTTTACTCTCCAGCATTTCAGTTGTTCAAAGAAGATCAGAGACAGTTTCAGTGGCAGCGGTCATTACATTATCACATTGGCTCTGAAATCCGATGCAGTCAAAGACATTTTCAGTGGCAGCTGTCATCTCTCTATCACATTGGCGCTGAACTTCGGGACAGGCAAAGAAGTCAAATGTCAGATAAAGCAAATGACTGGCTGCATTGGAAGTTTCATATTGATTGAGCTGAGGAAAGTTTAAATGGTTAGGGTAGGTAGGTAGGTAAATTGCAAATAAGCTCAAGGTTGGCTGAGCATTTATTTTTCAGTAGCATTAGTTTTTTTTTCTCCTACAGTCATGTTGGTCAAGCAAATTTCTGTTTGTTACAAATGGACGAGGCACTGGAGCTGCATGTTCTTAGCGCACCACAAGGGCACACTATCCCAAGTGGAGCCACTGTTATCACTGAAAATAGTGTAGTCAAAAATTTTTAGCCTGGCTTAAAGAGTGGGTGTTTTCGCAGCGCCAGAATTATTTTTAGCAGTTTCGCAGCGCTACCTGTTTGCGTGGTTTCGTAGCGTGCTACGAAATTGGGAATTGGTTCGAGTTTTCAGCGAAGGTCCAAATCCTAGCATGCTTATTGTATAGAGTTTTGCTTCCCTCCAGGAATGTTGATGAGAGCAATGACAGTATGTCCAAGGAGGACACAATTCACACACAGGTTGATGCTATGCCAGACACTCCAAGGATGCAATGTGAATCTGTTTTTCTTTATATGATAGTCTTGTCTTTATGTGGCTCGAACTGATATTTGAAGTGGACTATTGATTTCTTTGTGCACCTGTAACAAAAAGGATAAAGCATGCCGTTATTGGCTTGCAGGCAATTGCAAGTATGCAAAAGACAACTGCAGATATCTGCGCTCCCATTTTATTGGAGGTTCCGATGTCACTTTCATGACTAAGCTGGTTGGCCACGATAACAAGCCTATTCGAGGAATTGCTTTTCTTTCGCATTTAGGCTCTGCCAAACTCTATTCTGTTGGCCGACATAATAAGCTTATACCCTGGGACTGCCATACAGGACAGGGAACAAATATCCCCTTAGGCGACGACAGTGGAGTTGGATGCCTTCTAAGTGAAGGTCCGTGGCTTTTTGTCGGCCTTCGTAATGCTGTCAAGGCTTTGAATACCGTCAACTTGACAGAGCTATTATTAGACAGCCCTAATGGACAAGTGCATGCTCTGGCGATCGCTGATCAAATGATTTTGGCTGGAACACATGATGGCACCATTTTAGCATGGAAGTTTAATCCTACAACCAATACATTTGACCCTGCAACTTCCCTCACAGGGCATATGTTGCCTGTTGTCTCATTAGTCTCACAGAAAGACAAACTTTACTCTGCCTCTATGGACCACACAATAAAAGTTTGGGACCTGGAAACTTTTCAATGTATCCAAACCTTGAGAAATCACACATCAGTTGTAATGTCTCTTCTTTGTTGGGACCAATTTCTCTTGTCGTGTTCTTTGGATGGCACAGTGAAGGTTTGGGCTGCTACATCAACTATAGCTCTTGAAGAGATTTACACTCGTATTGAAGAACATGGTGTTCTTGCGCTGTGCATAATGAATGATGAACAAGCCAAACCTATTTTGCTTTGTTCATGCAATGATAAGAGTGTGCGCCTTTATGACTTGCCATCGTTTCATGAACGAGGTAGAGTATTCTCAAGAAATGAAGTGCGAGCACTTCAGATTGGACCTGGGGGATTATTTTTCACTGGTAATGGAATGGAGCATATCATGGTACCGGTGAATGAGGGAGGTCGAGAGCACCATAAGACGGTTATTGAAGTTGGAGCCCGAATCAAATCCAGTTTGGCATTATTGTCGATATTCAGAAATACAGAATTCGTGGTCTCTTAGAAGGCGGCGCATTTGATCATGAGGTGCTGTTGGATGCTCTATATTGCCACAGGGAATGCGCATTAACTGTTTGACAATTTCAGTCTTAGAGTTTTCTTTATCGAAATGTAGTGAGTAACCGCCAAATGTCAAGTGGCTTTTATGAGGGTTTGATTGCCACAAGGTCGCCACTATTATTGACACCCGGATTGAGATGTGGCGCTTCAGATGGCCATATACATTAGCAAAATCACCAGAATCACAACGACAACTGGAAAGGGAGATTATAAAGTAGATTTTAATAGCGGATGGAGTGAAAGGAGACATTCAAGGGCTAGTATTTATGTGTGATTCGAAAACAACGGGGGATATGAAGATTTCTGTTTCCATTATCATGTTTCGGTTTCTATTATTGTGTTTTTGGGTTGCCTGAGGCGCGCAGAGAGCATCAATGTCAGATTTGCATAATAGTGCCCGGAAGGAGAAGGTTCAGAGTATATCTCAGAGTTCAAATTACAACAGCAAGGGTTTCAATTGTAGATTGAATTGCGCAGAAGATGTGAATTTAAAAGTATCCTGAACATGTTGGCGGTACTGAGGAGGATCCAGAATGTATTATATGTTGATATTTTTACATCTTTCTGTTGTTGTGTACAGTTAACACCAGATGCTTTTGTCTGTCTACAACATGCAAAAATGACTTTGTGAATGCAATCCAGATTAGCAATATTCTCTGTATCGTTATACCATGGCAGAGCTAGAAGAATTGTTTTGTATGGAAGATGAAAATTTTGCTGAATGAGACAGCGTTTTGAAGGATAGAAGGGTTCGAAGCAGAAAGATGTCTGCAAGGCAGTCCACATGGTCTCAAGGAACACATCAAGTTAAGAAAGAGCATGGTGTACTCTCAGTGGCACTTCTCTTCAAAATCCTGTGGGAGAATTATGTTCTTTTGCTCGGTTCTTAGGGATCGATCTTTATTCCTATTACTTCTGAAAGAAATGCGCGCGGCCTCATTTAGAATACTGGCATAATTCAAATGCTCTGTTCAGTTTTGGTTTATAGCTTTTCAAAAAACTCAAAGGATTTCCTTGTATGTCTCAACTAACATTTACTGGTGAGGCAAATATTCAGAGTTACTCAAATGTGTTGCAAATGATGATCTCCAAGAAGTATAGGCGATTTAAGGACTGTGTCAAGATTGTCCAGGATCTAAATTTTACATTGGAGCAGGTTCTGAGGGTATCTCATGAGGAAATAGGAAAGCTCGACTATTGCATAAAGAGGCAATAAAGCCTTATGATCCTGGGGATGGAATGCAAACAAGCATCAATAGTCAACGGGTTAGTCCTTTGAAGAGAAAGAGTCTTTCTCAGGAGGACACTTCTAAATTTGATAATATGGAAGTTCAATTGAAAAAACCATCCGCTCAGAAGGATAGTTTTTGTGAAGGTGCTGGAAAAGATTTGGATTTCTATAAGAAAAACCAAGCTGTGAGAGAAGAGCAAAATAATTACAAGAAACCTCATTGTGAGAGAAGCATGGTGAGAATTAGGAATGATCATGTGGAGCTGCTATACAGACTTTTCCAAGGTTTTATATTTGAGGAATGCGTATTATTGATATAGTGAAAAGATTTCAGAAATTAAGTTTGGAGGCATTCATCAAGGTTGTTTGAGCCATTTAATTAGCAAGTTTTTGTTTTTCTTGGGTCACAAGTACTTTCAGGAAAACAGATAGCTCTAGTTATAATGCTGCAGTGACAAGCACATCTAGTTGGGGCAGAGTGAAGACCAGAAATGTGAACAGAAGAATGATGGCATTGAATGGAGACAGCCATTGAAGCTTCAAGGATTCTGAATCTTTCAAACAGTAAACACTTTAGTGAATCTTTTGGGAAAGATTTTGTCTTCATTACCAATAATTGGTATACATCTTTTCTTCCTAGTTAATAAAAGACAGCTAAATTTATTGATGGAGATTGTGTTTTCTTTTAATCACACAGCAGTTTCGTAGCGCGCTACGAAACTGCTGTAGGTGATGATTTTAAAAGCGCAGAGCAGCTAGTGTGACACGGTGAGCGGGGGTTTGAGGAAAAGGAACAGATGTCTATCAAAGACCACCTACAGCACATCAGAAACCTGGCATCACTCCATACTTGGGGTCATTAAAGGATTTGGGAGCAGGCTGCTATATTTTAGGAGAATGTTGGGAGACAAAAGGCCGACAAACAGGAACAGCTCCCTATATTTCAGGGCGATGGAAAACATATTATGTTAAGGGCCAACAAACAACTGCAGACACCTTTTCAGCTCATAAAGTTTCCAGCTCATTTGAAAGGTGTGGTGATATGCGGTGTTTGGGAAGAATTAAAGAACAACAGACTTGTTTTTAAATGATGAAGAGGAATGGAAGACAGGGGACCGTGGATATAGGATGATTAATTTTATCAATTAATAGGCTGTCTTACAGCTAGCATCCGAGACCAGCTTGCTCGGTGAATGCTCCCTTAACATATCTTAGCCATAATGGAAATCATACAGCTGTCCAGCATCCAAGAAAGCATCAAGCCTGCGAGGAGAATGAAATTAGTATTTTAGTTTGATTAGGATTGTGTGTAATTATAGTTCAGCATGTTTGTAATTAATGCATTAGTTAGTAGCATATAGGAATAGTTAATAGCCACCTTCGAGGCTCCCCTCATGCTGGAGGAGGAAGCTCGAGGTGTTTTAGTTTGCTTGCCTATATATGGGCCAAGGTTAGATGTAGAAAGGGTTGGATACTTAATAGAAAAAGTGTGTTGTTTTGGGCCACTGTAAGATCTTTTTTGACAGTAATAGTAAAACATAGTTATTCTCTTCTCAAGATTCTCGAAGGATTGTCATGGTCAAATGAAGTGATGATGTGTTATGCCTTATGTTATTTTATGGTTTTGTTGTATGCAATCACTCAGAATTCATACTTATATGCTCTGACTTCCTGTGTATACAGCAAGCTATGTGTGGTGGAATATGTTTGACTTGTAATGCTAAGAGCCTTGATTTCTATGAGTTCACTGTGTTTTTCTTGTCTACTTGATATTATAGACTCCATAGCCCAATGAGATATCTTTTGGTGTGTTTCCAACCAGTTATGCTTTCATAAGTAAATAAAGAGTTAGCCATCTAGTGTTTGAAGGATTTTGTCAAGAGTTGTGAGAGAGCCCTCTCTGATTAGGAAGGCTAATTCCTAATCTAAAGTATGGTCTGAAACAGTTACATGAGACCTGGCTTGGTTGCAGTCCCTAGTACTGGTTTTGTGATAACATTTTGGTGCGTCTGCCGGGAGCTTAAGATTGAATTTCTGAAGGTAGCAGGAGTTCAAATGATTTTCAAGGCTGCAGAACTACCTTGGCGACTCCACACATCAAAGAACAAATTAGAAGGTGACTCCACTGCTAGAAGATCAGTAGCTTGATGAAGTTTCAAGATGGATTCCACTGCAAGAAAGAATGCCAGGTATGCTCCTATGAATCGGTCTCACATCCCTGGTTTTCCAAATCCTATGCCAAAGGTTGATTGGTTAGATGATCTTCCAATATTTAAAGATGAAAAGAAGGATGATGCTGCTCTCCATTTGGTTAAGTTTCACATACATGTACGCAGTCTTAAGGTTCATTTCCCTGAAGATTGTCTCATGAGGATGTTTATGGCCACTTTAGAAGGAGAAGCATGGTCTTGGTATAAAAGTTTGGAAAATGAGTCATTATCTTCTCTTGCTGATTTCCATGATGCGTTCTGTGAAATGTATAAAGAATGTTATCCTTCTTTGTTGCTGCTCAAAGATTGCTGTAGGCATTCTTTGAATCTTATTCAGTACTTGGAGGATTGTTATGATGATGATGAATTTACAGATGAAGAAATTTTAGAGGCTCTTCATAGCAATGTTTTTCAGCACCAAGAAGAAGGTATAACACTCCATGAAGCGCCGCATGAAGAGCAACAAGAGTTTACCTGTGAAAACCATGTTTTATCCTTTGATATTGATGTAGAGATGCAGCAAATTTGTCAGGCTTCAGATCATAATGAAGACGAAATTAATTGCACCAAGCAAGAAGAAATATTGGAGGAAATTTTCTATGACCCTCAGGCAGAGGAAAAGCTTGCTCAATTTTGTAATTCCTTACAGCAGCTTACCCCAAATAATAATCATAATAGTGAGGAAAATTCCATTGTTTGTTGGAATGATTCAGAAAAGCAACTGGATAGCTTGTCAAATAGAAAAGTGGATAGTACATCAGAGGAGTCTTGTGTGGTTGAGAATCAGGGGCCTGAAAATGAAGAGTGTTATCATGATCATTATTTTCAACAGCTTTCTATGACAGAACACAAGGAGACTACGCTGGTTCCTTTCTCTTTCACGATTGAGGAACTGAACACGGTGGTTGAAGATCAGTTTGTACAGCTGGAAAGTTTCGAGGAAAGACAAGCTGATCATGTGTTCTGGGATCCTATAGCTGATTACATGGAAGAGTTTTACTCTCCAGCATTTCAGTTGTTCAAAGAAGATCAGAGACAGTTTCAGTGGCAGCGGTCATTACATTATCACATTGGCTCTGAAATCCGATGCAGTCAAAGACATTTTCAGTGGCAGCTGTCATCTCTCTATCACATTGGCGCTGAACTTCGGGACAGGCAAAGAAGTCAAATGTCAGATAAAGCAAATGACTGGCTGCATTGGAAGTTTCATATTGATTGAGCTGAGGAAAGTTTAAATGGTTAGGGTAGGTAGGTAGGTAAATTGCAAATAAGCTCAAGGTTGGCTGAGCATTTATTTTTCAGTAGCATTAGTTTTTTTTTCTCCTACAGTCATGTTGGTCAAGCAAATTTCTGTTTGTTACAAATGGACGAGGCACTGGAGCTGCATGTTCTTAGCGCACCACAAGGGCACACTATCCCAAGTGGAGCCACTGTTATCACTGAAAATAGTGTAGTCAAAAATTTTTAGCCTGGCTTAAAGAGTGGGTGTTTTCGCAGCGCCAGAATTATTTTTAGCAGTTTCGCAGCGCTACCTGTTTGCGTGGTTTCGTAGCGTGCTACGAAATTGGGAATTGGTTCGAGTTTTCAGCGAAGGTCCAAATCCTAGCATGCTTATTGTATAGAGTTTTGCTTCCCTCCAGGAATGTTGATGAGAGCAATGACAGCATGTCCAAGGAGGACACAATTCACACACAGGTTGATGCTATGCCAGACACTCCAAGGATGCAATGTGAATCTGTTTTTCTTTATATGATAGTCTTGTCTTTATGTGGCTCGAACTGATATTTGAAGTGGACTATTGATTTCTTTGTGCACCTGTAACAAAAAGGATAAAGCATGCCGTTATTGGCTTGCAGGCAATTGCAAGTATGCAAAAGACAACTGCAGATATCTGCACTCCCATTTTATTGGAGGTTCCGATGTCACTTTCATGACTAAGCTGGTTGGCCACGATAACAAGCCTATTCGAGGAATTGCTTTTCTTTCGCATTTAGGCTCTGCAAAACTCTATTCTGTTGGCCGACATAATAAGCTTATACCCTGGGACTGCCATACAGGACAGGGAACAAATATCCCCTTAGGCGACGACAGTGGAGTTGGATGCCTTCTAAGTGAAGGTCCGTGGCTTTTTGTCGGCCTTCGTAATGCTGTCAAGGCTTTGAATACCGTCAACTTGACAGAGCTATTATTAGACAGCCCTAATGGACAAGTGCATGCTCTGGCGATCGCTGATCAAATGATTTTGGCTGGAACACATGATGGCACCATTTTAGCATGGAAGTTTAATCCTACAACCAATACATTTGACCCTGCAACTTCCCTCACAGGGCATATGTTGCCTGTTGTCTCATTAGTCTCACAGAAAGACAAACTTTACTCTGCCTCTATGGACCACACAATAAAAGTTTGGGACCTGGAAACTTTTCAATGTATCCAAACCTTGAGAAATCACACATCAGTTGTAATGTCTCTTCTTTGTTGGGACCAATTTCTCTTGTCGTGTTCTTTGGATGGCACAGTGAAGGTTTGGGCTGCTATATCAACTATAGCTCTTGAAGAGATTTACACTCGTATTGAAGAACATGGTGTTCTTGCGCTGTGCATAATGAATGATGAACAAGCCAAACCTATTTTGCTTTGTTCATGCAATGATAAGAGTGTGCGCCTTTATGACTTGCCATCGTTTCATGAACGAGGTAGAGTATTCTCAAGAAATGAAGTGCGAGCACTTCAGATTGGACCTGGGGGATTATTTTTCACTGGTAATGGAATGGAGCATATCATGGTACCGGTGAATGAGGGAGGTCGAGAGCACCATAAGACGGTTATTGAAGTTGGAGCCCGAATCAAATCCAGTTTGGCATTATTGTCGATATTCAGAAATACAGAATTCGTGGTCTCTTAGAAGGCGGCGCATTTGATCATGAGGTGCTGTTGGATGCTCTATATTGCCACGGGGAATGCGCATTAACTGTTTGACAATTTCAGTCTTAGAGTTTTCTTTATCGAAATGTAGTGAGTAACCGCCAAATGTCAAGTGGCTTTTATGAGGGTTTGATTGCCACAAGGTCGCCACTATTATTGACACCCGGATTGAGATGTGGCGCTTCAGATGGCCATATACATTAGCAAAATCACCAGAATCACAACGACAACTGGAAAGGGAGATTATAAAGTAGATTTTAATAGCGGATGGAGTGAAAGGAGACATTCAAGGGCTAGTATTTATGCGTGATTCGAAAACAACGGGGGATATGAAGATTTCTGTTTCCATTATCATGTTTCGGTTTCTGTTATTGTGTTTTTGGGTTGCCTGAGGCGCGCAGAGAGCATCAATGTCAGATTTGCATAATAGTGCCCGGAAGGAGAAGGTTCAGAGTATATCTCAGAGTTCAAATTACAACAGCAAGGGTTTCAATTGTAGATTGAATTGCGCAGAAGATGTGAATTTAAAAGTATCCTGAACATGTTGGCGGTACTGAGGAGGATCCAGAATGTATTATATGTTGATATTTTTACATCTTTCTGTTGTTGTGTACAGTTAACACCAGATGCTTTTGTCTGTCTACAACATGCAAAAATGACTTTGTGAATGCAATCCAGATTAGCAATATTCTCTGTATCGTTATACCATGGCAGAGCTAGAAGACTTGTTTTGTATGGAAGATGAAAATTTTGCTGAATGAGACAGCGTTTTGAAGGATAGAAGGGTTCGAAGCAGAAAGATGTCTGCAAGGCAGTCCACATGGTCTCAAGGAACACATCAAGTTAAGAAAGAGCATGGTGGACTCTCAGTGGCACTTCTCTTCAAAATCCTGTGGGAGAATTATGTTCTTTTGTTCGGTTCTTAGGGATCTATCTTTATTCCTATTACTTCTGAAAGAAATGCGCGCGGCCTCATTTAGAATACTTGCATAATTCAAATGCTCTGTTCAGTTTTGGTTTATGGCTTTTCAAAAAACTCAAAGGATTTCCTTGTATGTCTCAACTAACATTTACTGGTGAGGCAGATATTCAGAGTTACTCAAATGTGTTGCAAATGATGATCTCCAAAAAGTATATGCGATTTAAGGACTGTGTCAAGATTGCCCAGGATCTAAATTTTACATTGGAGCAGGTTCTGAGGGTATCTCATGAGGAAAATAGGAAAGCTCGACTATTGCATAAAGAGGCAATAAAGCCTTATGATCTTGGGGATGGAATGCAAACAAGCATCAATAGTCAACGGGTTAGTCCTTTGAAGAGAAAGAGTCTTTCTCAGGAGGACACTTCTAAATTTGATAATATGGAAGTTCAATTGAAAAAACCATCCGCTCAGAAGGATAGTTTTTGTGAAGGTGCTGGAAAAGATTTGGATTTCTATAAGAAAAACCAAGCTGTGAGAGAAGAGCAAAATAATTACAAGAAACCTCATTGTGAGAGAAGCATGGTGAGAATTAGGAATGATCATGTGGAGCTGCTATACAGACTTTTCCAAGGTTTTATATTTGAGGAATGCGTATTATTGATATAGTGAAAAGATTTCAGAAATTAAGTTTGGAGGCATTCATCAAGGTTGTTTGAGCCATTTAATTAGCAAGTTTTTGTTTTTCTTGGGTCACAAGTACTTTCAGGAAAACAGATAGCTCTAGTTATAATGCTGCAGTGACAAGCACATCTAGTTGGGGCAGAGTGAAGACCAGAAATGTGAACAGAAGAATGATGGCATTGAATGGAGACAGCCATTGAAGCTTCAAGGATTCTGAATCTTTCAAACAGTAAACACTTTAGTGAATCTTTTGGGAAAGATTTTGTCTTCATTACCAATAATTGGTATACATCTTTTCTTCCTGGTTAATCAAAGACAGCTAAATTTATTGATGGAGATTGTGTTTTCTTTTAATCACACAGCAGTTTCGTAGCGCGCTACGAAACTGCTGTAGGTGATGATTTTAAAAGCGCAGAGCAGCTAGTGTGACACGGTGAGCGGGGGTTTGAGGAAAAGGAACAGATGTCTATCAAAGACCACCTACAGCACATCAGAAACCTGGCATCACTCCATACTTGGGGTCATTAAAGGATTTGGGAGCAGGCTGCTATATTTTAGGAGAATGTTGGGAGACAAAAGGCCGACAAACAGGAACAGCTCCCTATATTTCAGGGCGATGGAAAACATATTATGTTAAGGGCCAACAAACAACTGCAGACACCTTTTCAGCTCATAAAGTTTCCAGCTCATTTGAAAGGTGTGGTGATATGCGGTGTTTGGGAAGAATTAAAGAACAGCAGACTTGTTTTTAAATGATGAAGAGGAATGGAAGACAGGGGACCGTGGATATAGGATGATTAATTTTATCAATTAATAGGCTGTCTTACAGCTAGCATCCGAGACCAGCTTGCTCGGTGAATGCTCCCTTAACATATCTTAGCCATAATGGAAATCATACAGCTGTCCAGCATCCAAGAAAGCATCAAGCCTGCGAGGAGAATGAAATTAGTATTTTAGTTTGATTAGGATTGTGTGTAATTATAGTTCAGCATGTTTGTAATTAATGCATTAGTTAGTAGCATATAGGAATAGTTAATAGCCACCTTCGAGGCTCCCCTCATGCTGGAGGAGGAAGCTCGAGGTGTTTTAGTTTGCTTGCCTATATATGGGCCAAGGTTAGATGTAGAAAGGGTTGGATACTTAATAGAAAAAGTGTGTTGTTTTGGGCCACTGTAAGATCTTTTTTGACAGTAATAGTAAAACAGAGTTATTCTCTTCTCAAGATTCTCGAAGGATTGTCATGGTCAAATGAAGTGATGATGTGTTATACCTTATGTTATTTTATGGTTTTGTTGTATGCAATCACTCAGAATTCATACTTATATGCTCTGACTTCCTGTGTATACAGCAAGCTATGTGTGGTGGAATATGTTTGACTTGTAATGCTAAGAGCCTTGATTTCTATGAGTTCACTGTGTTTTTCTTGTCTACTTGATATTATAGACTCCATAGCCCAATGAGATATCTTTTGGTGTGTTTCCAACCAGTTATGCTTTCATAAGTAAATAAAGAGTTAGCCATCTAGTGTTTGAAGGATTTTGTCAAGAGTTGTGAGAGAGCCCTCTCTGATTAGGAAGGCTAATTCCTAATCTAAAGTATGGTCTGAAACAGTTACATGAGACCTGGCTTGGTTGCAGTCCCTAGTACTGGTTTTGTGATAACAAGAGGCTTCCCAAACCACATGCACATCATCCTTTTGCATTCGTGCTAGTCCTCAAAACTTCTCTGGTGTGTCCCCCACCATCTTGCGGGCGTAGTGCACAATATCCATTTCAGAGCGTCAAAACGCTGTTGTTCCGCTACTTCTCTTTCAAATTTGTTCAAGAAGTAATCCACCTTGCTTAACCCATCATACGTAGGCATATCTCTTACCTCTATTTCTGCACAATGCAAGGATCTCATCATCATGTTACAATTGAGCATGGTCACTTCATGTAACCGGTTCTGCCATTGTTATATCTCCTCATCAGAATCTGATGTGCAGGAGCTTTCACACTCCCATGAGATTCAGCCATCCGCAATTGCATTTACTTAGTCTTGCTCCCACACAGTTATATTCTAGATGCAGTCCAAGTCATCGTTGTCATTGTCGTAGTCGCACACTGGCTCCGTGTAGCGCGATCCTTCTTCAGGGTCTAAAGGTACCACTACGCGCAGAGACTTTTTCTCAAAGATCATCTTGCACTTCTTTATATTTATCACTCCATTCATGTTAGTGGCCCAATCTATTCCCAATAGCATGGGGTAGGGATTGCTATCATCAACAATATCTATTACTTTGAAATCTGCTAGCGCGCTTGCTCCTTCAATATCTACCATGATTCCCTGCAATCTCCCCATAGGTAGGATCTTTTGCTGCTTCGCCATTCACAGTTGGATAGGAGACCATTGCAATGCAATCCTACCCATGCGCTCCCATGTCTATTTTGGTAGGATGTTCGCATCTGACCCTAGATCCAGAATCACTTGGTCCATCTCATATTCCCCAATCTGTGCGGTCAATCTCATTTCTCTTCCTGTTCGCGTCGTGTGCTTCTCGAGCTGCCGGACTACGCGTAGTTCTCCTGCTGTGGTCCCAGTGCATCTAGTTATGAGTTCTTGCAACCCATTTATTGATCCAGACTTAAACAGGAATGCAACAAATTACAGAGATAACCATATACACAAATATGTAGCGGAAATAATACTTCATTTCATTAATGGAAAATATTGAAATATGCTTACAACCAGAAATGGAAATAAACCAGCTAGGGCGATGGTAGCTTATCTCTAAGAAGAGATGTGTGGCTACATGCCTCTGAACTATGTTACAATGAGGCTCGAAGGCCTATTTATTGTTGAGAAACAATGGAAAACCCTTCACATTCCAAAACCTAACCCTAGGAGATGAAACGCCAAATTGTGGGCCCCGTTTTTGGGTAAGTTTGTACATCAACTTTCCGGGCTCGCGAATTCGTCGTATTATCTCTGTTTGACGCACATGATAGCCTGTTGGAAAGATATCTCCAAGGATTACGACAAAAAACATGATTTTTAGACCAAAAAATTGCTGTAAGTACATTTCCCCAAAAAACGTCGTTTAGGGCCTCAAAACGGCTCCATAAGTTTACGACCCGAAAAACTGCTAAAAATAGTCAACTGTGCTATAATTAAGGAAACTGAAAAAACTGAAAGAAGCACTAGAGGGGATCCAAGTGGAATTAGTGGGTGGCCACCAATATCCACCTGGATCATTCCTATCCCCTTAGGAAGCAATGGTCCCCATTGCGTTGAGTTCCTCCATGAGATGAGGGAACTTCTGCTGCACTTGGTCCCTGGTGAGCCACTTGCCCTAGTGAAGGAGTTGTCCTGCTTTGAAAAATCTATACAGTTGGATATTCTGCTGGCGAGTGTGCTTGATCTGTGTGTCCATGATCTGATCAGTTGCATCTTGTTCCATGCAAGCTGGATTTAACTCTATGGGTGTGAGTTGTTTTGAAATGTCGGACGTGTCTAGTAATGGTGGAAAGTATGGCCGAAGGCGGTCGACATTGAACACCGGGTGCAGGCCAAGGAATGGGGGAATGATGAGCTCAAATTCATTGTCTCCAATAGCCTTGGTAATGGTGTAAGGGCCATATCGGAGTGGTCTGAGTTTCTGATAGGCTCCGGTAAGGCGTTCCTTTTGCAAATGCAGCCAGACTTTGTCACCCACCTGAAACTTGTGTGGCACTCGATGTTGATCATATCGTTGCTTGTACATAGCATTTGATTTCTCCAGAATGTCATGGAACTGCTGGTGATATGTTGGATGTGCTCAATGAAGATGTTTACCTTATCTGTTTCGGACTGGACATGAACAAAATCTACATGAGTAGCAAATGGCATGGCCACATCGATGGGACATAGTGGCTGGAATCCCAAGCCCACTTGAAAAGGGTTGTGGACAGTAGAGCTATGGAGAGCCTGGTTGTAGCTATGCTGAACATAGGGGAGGCTCTCGTCCCATGTGCGTGGATGCTTTGAGTTGTACATGCGCAGAATGTGTACGATCATCCTGTTGAAAACCTCTGTCTAGCCATCAGTTTGAGGATGGAAGGCTGTGGACTTAGTGAGTTTGGTGTCCAACATCGACTAGAGACTGGACCAAAATGTACTGAGGAACCTGCTATCCCGATCTGAGATGATAGACTGTGGGATCCCAAAGTGTACCCACACTCGTTCAAAGAAGAGTTTAGCAGTGGCTTCTGTTGTGATATTCTTCTTGCAGGTCGCCATAATGGCCATCTTTGAGAACCTATCGACGACCACAAAAACACTGTCATTTCCATGCTTAGTGGAAGGAAGGCCTGACATGTAATCCATGGAGATGGATTCCCAAGGCCAACTAGGGGTAGGAAGCAGGGTATAGATGCCTTGCTTCTTGATGGTCGGTTTGACAATGGCACAACAATGCATGACCTGATGTACTTCCCGACATCCTGTCGAAGATTCGGCCAATAGAAATACTTCTGTAGTACTGCCACCATTTTTTCGACCCCAAAATGCCCAACAGCCCGACTGTAGTGTGCTTCCCAAATCATCTTGGCACGCTCGCTTGAAGGAACACAAAGGTGACCCAGGTGGCATAATAGGTTGTCCTGAAAGTGAAAATCTGTAACATGCTGATCCTCCAAGAGGTTCTACTATGTGTGGCCGAATTCCGGGTTGCTTTTGTAGAGCAATGGCCAATCAGAAGTCTCTTGCCCACAAGAGTTGAGCACGGTGGTTAACACCATGATCGGTGGTCGACTAAGGCAATTTGCAACATTATTAGTGATGCTCTTCTTATACTTGATATTCAAATGGAACTGTTGTAGGTATGTGGACCACTTCTAATGGTCATCATTCTGCAATTTCGCTTGGGTTTGTATGAACTGCAGGGGTCGGTGGTCTGTGTGGATGACCGTTTCCTTCCCCAAACTGTAATGCTTCCATTGTCGACAGGCTTGCACAATGGAATACATCTCTTTATCATAAGTGGGATACTTTCAGACTGTGTCTGAAAGTGTTTCACTGTGATATGCCACTGGATGCCCGTGTTGAGTAAGGACTGCCCCAATAGCATAGTCAGAGGCATCTGTCTCGACCTCAAATGGTTGTTGTAAATATGGTAATGTGAGCACTGGTGCCATGCAGAGGCGATCTTTCAACTCTATGAATTCCTTCTGTTGAGATTCAGACCAAAATAATTTTGCCTTCGCTCCTCCCTTGGTGACTTGACTCAAAGGCCAAGTGATATGAGAAAACCCCAACACGAACCTGCGGTAGAAGTTGGCAAGACCTAGAAAGCTACGGAGCTCTGTAAGAGTGGTTGGAGATGGCCAATCCCGAATGACTTTGATCTTGGATGGATCCACATGCACCCCCTGTTCATCAATAATGTATCCCAAATACTGAACCTGGGTCATGCCAAAAGTGCATTTCTCCAAATTGGCACATAGCTTGTGTTGTCGCATTGTTTGGAGAACCTGTCGGATGTGGTGGAGGTGCTCTTCCCAACTCTAGCTGAAGATCAGAATGTCATCCAAGTATACCACTACAAATGAGTTGGTGAATGGCCGCAAGATGTCATCCATTAGCCTCATGAAGATTGCAGGAGCATTCGTCAACCCGAAAGGCATAACCAACCATTCGAAAAGGTCGTCCTTGGCTTTGAAGGCAGTCTTCCACACATCAGAGGGTTCGATTGGTACCTGGTGTTAACCTGACTTCAGATCAATCTTGCTGAAATATTTTTCCCCCTTTAGTTGGTCCAGTAGGTCATCAATCCACGGGATCGGGTACCTATTACAGACAGTGATCTTGTTCAGTTCTCGATAGTCAATACAAAGTCTCCAAGTCCCATCCTTCTTTTGTACCAACACAATTGGGCTCTCGCAAGGCGATGAACTCGGATGGATGTGGCCTTTCTGCAGCAGCTCCTGAATTTGCCTCTTGATTTCATCATTCTCCAGAACAGAGCGCCGATAAATTGGTCCATTGGGTAGCAGTGCACCTGGGGTCAGATCAATGGAGTGCTTGACCTTACAGTGCAGAGGAACCCCTACGGGGGAGGTGAAGATGTCCTCGTACTCCTCCACGTCCTTGTCCATCTGTAGTTGTCATGCAAAGGGGCCTTGCCTAGAGGTTGTGGCCATTGTCTTCTTCTTTCCTTGAGGGCGTATCATCAGGAAAACAATTTTTATAGTTTTGGAAATGAGCTTACTGCATTGTTTTGCAGTAATAAAAGAGATGGCAGCAGGCGGTGCTACCTCTGGTATCCTGTACAACTGATTTCCCAATGTAATAATAACAGCACGGGGCCTTGATTCATACACAGCATGTCGCTTCCACAAGTATGGTTTTCCTAATAATACATCACAAACTTCAAGTGGAGCAATTGGTGGGCTCCAGTATTACAGGAATAATGCTACAACTCTTGGAACTCCCTTCTTTAATTTTAACAACCTGGTAGTTCGTAACAAACTTTGAAGCAACGGTGTTGTATGCACAAGTACTAGCTCTTGCCGCAGTTGTCACTTGGTCAGCTGGCACAAGTTCGCTAGGGGCTTAAGCCAACTTCTATGAGCTCTTAGAAAAAGCTTTTTAACTGATGGATGAAAGCTAACTCAAAGGAAGCTAATCTACTTGCGGAAAGAAACTGAAAGCCAAAAAGTAACGCAAACCCTAGCAAACCCTAATTCTACCAGCTAGTCCTACTGATGCAAGGAGAGAATGCAAACTACTGGAAGGGATTCCATTACTTCTATGAAGGTAAAATACATGTGTCTATACTACCTCTACATGAAGAAAACATCTTTTTGTATTTTTGAATAAGTTATTAGAATTATCATGCATGTGCTTTTAACTGTTTGTGACTGTGCAGAGGTGTATTGGCGAGAGGAAATGCTTGGAAGAGCTCGGGAAGGTTCAGAGAGGGCCTAAGGGTTCCCTAACACCCTTCCAGAGAGTTTCACAGAGTTTGGCTATCAAGAAACCTCATTCGTGAGCTTCTACAAGAAGTCTGCAGGGGTTCTACAAGATGTTTCAAGAATTTCTACAGGATGTTCAAAAATTTCTACAGGATGTTTTAAAATTGGATTTTGGAGGATGGGTGAGTGAGGGAAGATGCATGCATGGATATGGAGGTAGGATAGGGGTCTGGAGTGGCCCAGGGACTGGTGGATGGAGTGGTGAGAAGGTGTAGATAGCTAAGTTGGCTCAAAGAAGGTTGAAACAATGATGTACAAAAACTAGGGTTATGTGAGCAAATGTGGCAAATGTGAGGTAAGGATTCTAAGTAGAGGGTGGAGTGGATGGTGCTGATGGAGAATAAGTAGATGAAGGAGTGGTACAGGTGCTCTGCAAGTCGTTTTTCCAATTTGAACCAACAAAGACTTGTAAATTCAAAGACCTAGTTACGTTGACCTAATTTGCTAGCTGTCAGTAAAGAGAATGAACAGAAGTGTGACCTAAAATGAAACCATGTATTTTAACTCATGCAACTAAGCAAACAAAATTATGAACTTGTAACCAACTTCTACACATGAAGATCAAACACTAGTGATTGCATGGCAAATCAAAATCAATGTTTTTGTGGGCAGTAAAGTCATCCTAGTCATAGCTCCTGATCCCACTGAGGGAGAGGTGAAACCACAGATGTTTGTTGGCCCTTTTCTTGAAGCTTTTTCTGTTAGCAACCGATCAACTAAATCTGAGCATGAAAAGTTATTTTACTCATCAAAAACAACCTAAATAACAAAACAAGATTTAAATCTAAATAGCAGATTTTATTCTAACAATGCAACAAAGACACATGAATGTAAACAAAGGAGGTACTGCGCACTTGAGATGGGCCCAACCCCAAGAGCTACAACCTCCTAAGAGATATTTAGAGCTGGTGCAAAGCTGGATTCATCTTTATTGAGCAAGAAATGTTACATTCCAAAAACTGTCCACAAGGAGAACTTGAAAATGTGCTGAAAGCAAAGCTAATCTACTGCCTAAAAATCGAACTACAAAATGACTACAAAATGAATACAAAATGACTAACTACTGGCTAACCAAAATGAGGCCCTAAGCCTTCTTATTTATAAAAATTGAGGACCCCAACAGTCCTCCTAAACTTTAGGGACTCGGCTGCCCAAAACTTGTAGTTAACAGCAGTCCTACTTGACTTGCTTGGCTGCCCTTGTGATAATCGATTTGGTGGCCCTTGAACTCCGAGCTGATGGTGGAGAATTTGAGGTAAGGGCCCATAAATGAAGGGGACACCTTCCTAAAAATCCTCTCCACTAATTTGGCTGCCAAGTGCTCATTTAAACCTTTGATTTTGTCTCCAAATTGACCAAAAAGACTACACAAAGCACACATTAGACTTGTTGGCATAATGACTAACCCAATTCACTCTATTAGCATAAATATAATCAAAAACATGCAATAAACTAATGATAATGGTGGATTAAGTCGAATTAGGAGGTTGAATGAGCCCATATAATTATCCATTTTTGGGGCTCATCAGCAATGTCACACAATACCTCATCTGTGAAGGGCTTGATGTTGTATGGAAGGTGACATTGTTGGCTCACGCGAAGATCCCGTCCTTGGTGCAACCACCCGATAATGTATGGTTTTGGATGTGCTATGGTCGGTAAGCCCAACTGCTTCACGACCTCTACCGAAATGAGGTTCTTTTGGCTCCCACTATCGACAATGAACTGTAGCGAGGAGCCCCTTACCCACATCTGGGAGTGGAAGAGACGCTCCTCCTCCTCTGGATTTTCAGGTTCATTTTTCTGGATCTTGGCAGTAGCAACAGTGGCTTTGGGATTCGCATCAATGATCTGCTTACCTTTGTCATTCCCCTTGTCAGGTTCTGACTAAGAGTCGGAACATGCATCTGATTCTGAAACCTTTAGTTCAGCCACCAATGACTACTTGGCCCGACACTCATTTGTGTTGTGAGTGGAGCTCTTATGGAACTCACACCATTTTCCCGTGTCCTTTTTCGGCTTTGCTACACTGTTCTTTGCTTGTAGCTTTGGCGGGTTTTCTTGGGTTGCCCCGCCTTGGCTTTGTCCTTTGTTCTGTGGTTTAGGGGCACCTTTCCCTTGCTTTGGATTTGCAGATCCAAAGTCTCACTTCTTTTGTTTAAACTTCTGCTCGATCTTGATGGCATATCGGTATGCTATGCCGAGCGATGAGATGTTCAGGAATTCCATTTCTTCCTGGATGTACTTGTGCAGGTAGCCATGGTATTTGAGTATCAAATGCTGCTCTGAATCCTTGATACCCAACTTTGTGCGAAGAGTATGGAAAATATTGGTGAACTTCGACACATCTTGATCCCTTCCCTGCCGCAGCGTGGTCCACTTTATGTATTCATCCTCATAGCTTCCAATAGGGTAGTATTTCTCCTTAATGGCATTCGAGAATGAATTCCAGGTGGGTGCGGCTGAAAATAGCGAGCCTGTAGTTTCATCCTTCTGCTCGCAGTAGGTTTCCCACCAGTCCTTGACGTGGGGGGCTACTTTGAGAAGAGCGAAAAAAATATATTCCCGACTCGAAAATTCATGAACAGAAAAATAACCCTCTAGCAGATTTAACCATTTATCTACGAAATCTACGTCTATCTGACCCTTGAATATGGATATTTCAAAATTAACCTGTACCTTAAAGGGCGTGGCGTTTCCAGAGTAGCTGCTGGAAGTCGATGCGTCACTTTTGGGTAGCTGCTGAAGGATTTGGGCAAAGTTGTCCATCATCGCGTTCCATTGTCGCTCGAGGGATTCTTCGAGCAAGATTTTGATGGGATCTCCTACTCCCTCGTCTTTCTTCTCATCCACCATGGGAGGCCATCAGGATTTGAGAGGCTGGTCTTGCAAAGGTTCAACCAGCTCAAGCCCTAACTCCTTATATCCCGACCTCGTTGGGGACATGCAAAGAAAAACAGAGAAAAAGCAGACTGCTCTGATACCACTGATCCAGACTTAAACAGGAACACAACAAATTACAGAGATAACCATATACACAAATATGCAACGGAAATAATACTTCATTTCATTAATGGAAAATACTGGAATACGCTTACAACCAGAAATGGAAATAAACCAGCTAGGGCGATGGTAGCTTATCTCTGAGAAGAGATGTGTGGCTACATGCCTCTGAACTATGTTCCAATGAGGCTCGAAGGCCTATTTATTGTTGAGAAACAATGGAAAACCCTTCACATTCCAAAACCTAACCCTAGAAGATGAATCTCCAAATTGTGGGCCCCGTTTTTGGGTAAGTTGGTACATCAACTTCCTAGGGTCGCGAATTGGTCGTATTATCTCTGTTTGACGTGCATGATAGCCCGTTGGAAAGATATCTCTGAGGACTACGACGGAAAATATGACTTTTAGACAGAAAAATCAATGGTGGTAGATTTCCCAAAAAAACGTCGTTTAGGGCCTCAAAACGGCTCCGGAGGTTTAGGACCCGAAAAAACTGCTAAAAATAATAAATTGTGCTATAATTAAGGAAACTGAAAAAACTGAAAGAAGCACTAGAGGGGATCCAAGTGGAATTAGTGGGTGGTGACCAATATCCACCTGGATCATTTACAACCTTTCTGTCACACAACAGCTTCATGCATGTCTCCAAGAACGTAGTGAGCATCGATGGGTCCATTTCCAGCTCTATTCTGTCTTTACTTCCTGAAGTGGAGGCATCAGCGAAGATCCTCTTAGCTTCCATGAAGGTCTGTTAGCGCACTCCAAATCAAATTCTAGTTCCTTTGTTGGGGCCTTCCAAACCAAGGTACTTTCTTCAGGTTGCTTGCCTTTGTCATCTCCCATCGCAATTCCACTCTGGAGAATGATATTTACATTAGGGTCTTCCTTGCATGGCTCATACCTCATCATTTGTAGGTTCTAAGTCGAGGGAGGTTGGAGTGCTCCTTTATCGTACAACCTCGCTATCAGTGTGGGACAATCCTCTGTCTCATGATCAACAATGTACAATACAAGCATGATGGTCGCGTTGGATTCGTACAATCGTGGGCATAATGCCCTTGCCCTCTGCAATTGTAACATATCAGCTGTATGTGACCTCTTCCTGGTCCCCCTCCACCTCGACCTCATCTGCGCCCTTCAAATTCGTTGCACGCCATTCTTGCGTTTTGATCAAGGGGTCATGTTTTGGCCTGAACTCTGTAGGTAGGAGTTAGATTCATCATTAGTTCGTAACTTCTACAGGTGTGCTCATCATGTCCTAATGACCTACATAAATTATAGAACAACTGCTATGAATTCTGTGTATACCTCTGTAATAGATGGCAGTTATCTGTAGCATGCTTTCCTCCTATCTGACAAATCGCACACCATAATGCAGGCACTGCACTTGGTCCTGCTTGTGCCTCTAGTCTTAGTGGAATTGGCCCTCCTCCCGCAAGGTAATTCGTGAACACTGGGAAATGGTCCTTGTCATGCCCCTGGCCCTTGCATTTTACACACCATACCTCATCGGGCATCTCTAGGCGGGTTGTCCTATCCTGTTTTAAACTCTACATCTCCAGGCACAAATTTTTCAACTACGTGTGAATCTACTGAACTCTTAGGTTAGGATCTTGTATCAAAGTCTCGTGCAATCTCATCACGGCCTCCAAAGCCTCAACCTAAGTGTTTAGCCTTTGTTGCAACAACGCGTTTCGTGGATGTGGCATTAACGATGCTACAAACCATTCATGGTGTTTCCCATCTATTAATGTCATCTTCACTTCGTGAACTATGCACTTTAGTCTTTGATCCAATTCCCATAGTGTTATAGCACCATTTACAACACACGGGGTCTCGCCTGGTAGCATTGTGATTTCCTTGAATCCAATGATTGACTATGCCTTTGAATTTGGCCTGCTAAATTCTTTGTTTAGCGTAGCTTAGATATCCACGATCCCTGCATTCAGATTGTCATTGGAATGTTTAATGTACTAGGTCAGCGCGCGATCCTATAGAGCGCTGACCAATGTTTCCTTCTTTATATTGTCGTCTGTGAAACCCTGTGCTTCCCATACAACTTTTATCACGAACCAAAACTAGTCTAGATCTTCATTCCCTACTCCCTTGAACATTGGTAGCTTTATCATGCTTGCCATACTGCTTCACGGTGGTGGCAGAGGTGGTATGGGTGAAGATAGGGGTGAAGACAATGAAACTGGTGGTGGTGTGGATGGGGGTGGTATGCACATAATTATCTACCTTATCAGATTGATCACACTTCTTGGCAAGACCTTCGCGATCTCTTCTTCGCCCCCTCGCGTAGGTGAAATTAAGGGGCTAGTTTCTAGTTCTGTGCTACCTTGGTTTCTCACAGTCCCTTGAGGAAGCGTCGTTCTGCCTCGCTATAGATAACTGAAGTATCTACCACAATTTCGGTGATGAATCCTCCTATGATTTGATCGAGCCAGTGATCGACAGCGCGCACACTCTTATCTTCTGATGCTTCCAGTCTGCGCACCAATTCTAGAGTCCACACAATAGGTTTGTCGAGTTTATACCTTCCTTGGCTATCTGCTAACTTCATGATCCACTTGTACAAATCAATGGGGAAGGATGCAAAGAAATTTTGTGGATCTCCGTATAGAAGTGGCAGTCTAACCACTCTTCCTTTGATAGTCTTGGATTCTTGTTTTCTTGCACTACGAACTCGTGAATATTTCTGTCCAACCAATCTTCAATTCCTTTCTTTATCAGATTCCAGTGATACGACATCAGAAATCTCTATGTAGATATCAATCCCGGCAACAGAACCATTTTTTGGCTTATTGGGGCCTGACTCAGGTTCAGAGTTAATTAGCCAAACAAATCCCTGTACTACTGGCCCTTTCGACAACAGTCCACAGAACGCGGACTGAGGTCTCACCCGAAGTAGTATGGGAGGGTGCTAGAACCAGGTTTTCGCACCCTTGAGATGTCTAAGAGGTTCGACTGGTCCACTGCGTGTAGGTTTCTTCGCACACTTTCCCGTTCCTCGCGGCTTGATACACTGCCTTCACGCAGCCTTAGCTAGGGGCTGTGGAGCTCTCGCACCGCGCTCTACGCTATTACCGAGATCTTACTTATCTTCCAGTACTAGTTAATTACCTTCACATACTTGAAGTTCTTAAGCTATAACTAGTTATACAAAACATTCATACAGGCTTGCACAGTAAATAAATAGTGTACTTGCAAATTATATCCAATCATGCATTAAATCTGGAAAAGATACATAGAAATATAGTAAACTTCTCTTTATTGATTCTCCCAATGGTTATAGACTCGACCTACCCTGCGCACTCAGCTGTAGGGGTCCGTGCACTCAACTGTGGACTACTAGGCCTCTGCGCACTCAGCTACAAAGCCTTCTCCTACTCTATGACCCACAGACACCCTTTACACTTCGACTCAATCACTTAGACTTCTCATCCTCTTCTCTTCTATCTTCAATTAGTTATCTTATACACTTAGAGCCTTTCTCTATTTATACAATCCCATGGTCCGCAGACCATGGGTAGGTCTATCCAGTTGACATCACATTACAAAAACTAGGGTGGAAAACCCTATGACTTTATTATAATTTCGCGCCCCATGCCCACAATTTGTGGAGCTTTTAAAGGAAGACTCGGTCAAAACTTGGGCTTTAAGCCCCAAAATATTCCTTGGGGGGATTCCATGCCCAACAAAAATACTAAGGTTAAAACTTGAATGGGACAAGTGAGAGGGATTGTAGGAGGTAAATCCTCCTCATTTACTTCTCCCCCATTCGAATATTCCTCCATCCATCACACCAGCTCAGAGTGCAAGCAGCTAAGCCATGAGGATTAGAAGGCAGTTGACCAAGTGAGAGACAAAGAGTTAGTTTATCTCAAGTTCGGGAGTCGAGCCTAGTTTATCTCAAGTTTGGGATTCGAGCCTCCCTGATTTTAAGGGAGTCGTTTGGGACTTCAGTTGTATAAGTAGAGAGGCCTAGGGCCTCATTAGGATTCAAATTTTTGTTGTAAAAATCTAAGCTATTTTTGAGCTCCAGACTTGTGAAAGTTTTATTGATGTAATTTTATGTTTTGGTAATAAGAATGAATTTTGTTTTGAGCCAACACTAATTTAACTCAGAGGGCTGAAGCTCTTGGGTTAGGGCCCCACCCTAGCAGCTAAGGCTCATCTTTCCTATATCTGTATGTTTAGATTAGTCTCATAGCTTCATTGTTAATTTGCTTTTAGATGTGTTTTGATTGCTAGTGTAGATTGGATTGGTTGTTTATTAATTTGATTCCATTTGTGCCTTACTTTAGTAGCAGGTTAGCAGGATAAAAGGAGTACCACAAGGTTTTTAGTGGGTGTCTTGGCCTCATTTCCTCCCTTGGGGATCATGATTTGAGGAAGGGACCCTTATGCAGCCCCAAAAACACATATTTCTATTTCTTGCATAAGCTTTAGAGGTTGTTGTATTTAAGTTAGCATTTGATCAATTTTTCAAAGTAGGATTTCATTTCCATCTCTTCTATCTTCACTCCTGCAATAGATCTCATCCATGCTTTCATTCCTTTCAGCAACTTTCCTCATGCATAATGTAGGTAGTTAGTTCATTAATTATGCTTTTCTAGCTTATGAGAATGCTTCTTGTTTGCGTAGCTTTGTGGGAATTATACATGTTTTATGAAGAGTAGGTGCTTCAGGAGGAGACAAAGACTTCATAGCCAACAACCACCTTCCACTCCATCCACCACAGTCATTCCTTGTTTTCACCATCACCTTCACTAGTTTTCATCATTTTTCATAGAAATTCTTACAAACACATTGAGTGAATCCAACCATCCTCTATCTTTGTTGTTGATTTTTGAGTGATCATAGACCTTTCCTCACTTCATTTCACCCATCTACCACCTTCCCTAAGCCTTTCATCACCTCCAGCACCTTCTAGTTTTCTCTCAGCTGTATCCTATAATTTTATAGGGAATCTTGTAGGTTTCTAGTACATCCTGTAGGTTTTCCTGAAATGGCCTGTTTTGAGGCCAAATTGAGGGAAAACCACTAGGAAGTCACCAAAATCCTCCCAAGGGTTTCCCACACCATCCAACCATATCCTAACCCTTCCAACCATCCTCCAACATCGTTAATTCACCTACCACATCACCAAAAGAAATTAGTTTGCATACTTGATTTTGCATGAAAAGAAAAAAAGACAAAAATAGATTTATTTCAGTCCCTTTACTTGCATGTTAGTGATGTTTGATGATTCTTACTTCCATGCTTAGATAGTAGAAATTGGTTAATGATAATTTAGCATTATTGCAAAGCATATTTTCTTGGCAGTTAATTAGGAAATGGTGTGAATTAGCATTGAATTTCGGTCTTTTCCATTATTGCAGTAGAGTATCTCTCCCTTAGAGCAGATTTCCCTTTCTTCCATCAAGAAACCAAGCTTCTTCTGACTCCATAGAAGTCTGGCTTGAAAATCCCAGCAGTCTCTCACCAGATAAACTGTGACAAAAGGCAGAACCATCACTGTTACCTGTGTATACAACACTGTCACCTCCAAGTTTGTACGAACTCCGGATTGATAAAGTAAAGCTAGTAGCTCAGGAGTGCAACATTCTTGCTACAATACTTATGCTTATCACTTTTTGGTGTCATTACCAGGGAGGTGTATAAGTAATATGTGAATACTTCTTCTTTCTTCTATTTCTTATCTCTAATATTCTGCCATTAGTTTATTTCTGCAAAAGTAATTTAGTTGCTTCCTTTTTCATTCTACATTTTCTGCTTTCCTTTCCATTTTTGCAAGCAAGATTTAAATTCAGCAAGTATTTTTTCACTCAATCAGTAGTTTTCATTTAATCAACAATTTCAATTCTGCGAAGTACTTTCCATGTTTAAAAAAAACCCAAATCCAACCCAAAAACATTTCCTTTCATGCCTCGTAGGAATAGCAATAACTTGGGGAAATTTTTGCCAAATACCCCCACTGCATCAAATAGCCAACCTTCCCTCTTTTTCAGTGGCTGTGAATTGGAGGAACCCTTAGGTGAGCAACCTGACATATTTGAAGAACCTACAGGGGAAGAAGATGAACCCATTCAGGGAAAATTTTAAGAACCCCCCCCCTAAATTTATAAATACAATAAATGGGTGAATCTCCATGGTATATAGGAAAAATGGAAGGCGATTTTATCAATAATATAATATGTATATATAATTTTTTGGCGAATCTCACACCAGGCATGGCGAATATTTTACTCAATTATAAAATCTTGTAAGATCTTGGCGAGTCTTTCACTAAATAATAAAACTTTGTAAAGTCCTAGTGAATCTTAACATAGGCTACATGTTGGTTTAATTCCCCCATTTAAATAGGCTACATTCCAGGTGAATACCATGGGTCAATACCATGTGCCATTTTCGTGAATACCATGGGTCAATACCATGTGCCATTTTTATTTTTATTAATTCTAATATTAGGGTTAATAATGGTTTTTTGCATGGTATTAATAACAATCTAGTCCATGGTATTTGTCCCATAGTATTTTGGCCATAGGTTTCACCTAAATATAACCCATTTTTTGAGTGTTCGTAAATATAAGGTGACTTATGGAGTAAATATAAAAAAAATGTTTTATTTGTTTACCATACCTCTCGGTTATTTATATTTTATTAATTTACCATACCTCTTTTACAAATATGGTATTTGGCCCATAGGATTCACTTAAATAAAACCTCTTTCTTGAGCCTTCATAAATAGAACGAGGGTTATGGACTAAATATAAAAAGAGGTTTTATTTATTTAAGATACGTCTAGTTTATTTATATTTTTATTTGTTTACCATACAGTTTGAGTAAGTATAAAAATACTTATTTATTTACCATACCTCCACTTTACTTATATTTTTATTTGTTTACACCGTTACATGTATATAAGGTGACTTATGGAGTAAATATAAAATATGTTTTATTTATTTACCATACCTCTCATTTATTTACATTTTTATTAATTTACCATACCTCTTCTATAAATATGGTATTTGGCCCATAGGATTCACTTAAATAAAACCTATCCTTGAAAATGGGCGAATGGATTCACTTAAATAAAACGTATTCTTGAAAATGGGCGAATGGAAGGTTGTAAGTCCTAATTTCAAGGGCTAAATTTACCTTTTTTACCCTCTCCCTTAAAATAAGGTGGGCTATTTGAGGTGATTTGTAAAAATGTACTATGATACAAAATATTCGCCCACTAAAAATTTAAAACCCCTTAATTTCGCCAAAGGGCGAACATTCACCCCTAAAATTATCCTTGAACCCATTCCTACTGAACCAATGGTTGAAAATAGAAATGACAGAGGGAATAGAGAGAGAGTTGAGGGTGCCTTCCCCATCAGGGAAACCAAAGGGGACACTAAGATGAAAAATATAAGACCCTCTACCCTGCCTCATTTCCATGGCTTGACCACAGAAGACCCCGACACTTTCGTATTTTAGTTTGTTGTTATATGCCGAACCTATGACTATACAGATGATGAGAAAAAGTTAAAACTATTTCCATCCACCCTCAAGGATGCAACATTGCACTGGTTCATGGGTTTACCTGGGGATAACATCACAACTTGGGCTCAGATGCAGCAAGCTTTTAACAACAAGTATCGAGACTACTGTCGGTCAAAGGATACTAAACAAAAAAATTTTAGGATGACCATAGGCAATGATGAATCCCTAGAGGATTACGAAGAAAGATTCCAACTTAGTTACAAAAGGGCCAGGTGCACACTTGACCCTGAGTCACTAATGTTGGTCTTGCTTAGGGGAGTAAGGGAAGATCTTTTGGATACCCTACACTTGTTAGCAGGAGGATATATCTACCAATTACCCTATGAGGATATCAATACTGTCTTTAGAAACCATTCTAGGGCAGCTAGGAAAGAGGGTAGGGGTAGTCAACCTATGGTCAGTACATCCTCTTCCAACTCATCCATCAAGGGTGAAATTGGAAACATGTTGGAAGATTTCAAAAGTGAGATGTTGAAAACCCTTGCCTTGCAAATAGACACTATGCACATTAAGAGAAAGCAGGAGGAAGTAGAGAGAGCCTTGGCCATTTTTTGTCCTAGATGCACTAAGAGGCATCTTAGGAATGAATTTCCATTGAATTCCATTGAAGTTTTCTCAGTCTGTGAAGAAAACCACTCCACAGACAAGTGCCCTTCTTTGCCTAGACTCAGAGCTATACATCAAGGAGCTGAAGGGGTCACTGAGCAGCTCTGCTACATAAATGAAAGGAGACCTCATGGGCCTAGACCATACCAGCAGGGCATGCAAGAGTCATCCCATGCATATTACAACCCCAACCAAACCACATCCATACCTTCTTGGGGACCCCTGCTCATCCTTCCTAGTCTACACCATCTCCTTGGTAATTTTCATCTCAGTATTACTCCCAGCTAGCTAGCCAGTCATTTCAACCATATGCTCTGCCACAACCTCAGTGGAATACACCACCCTAGGGGTGGAGGCCCCAATACAACAATGCTCCAGCTTTATTGCCTCCACCACCTACCCAACCACAGCTACTACACTCTGCTCCACCCAAGCAACCCCAGATGCCTGCCCAGCCAAATCCGAACCCGAACAACAAACAAGCTCAGCAACTCTACAGTGGAGAGACATCATATCCAGCTTATGCTATGGAAATCCAGGAGATTAACTTGAGTTCTAGGAGAGTTATCCCAGATAACCAACCTCCACCTCCACCTAGGGAGGTTGAGGAAGAAAGAGAGGAAAGCATTCTTAAATTGAATCCACCCTTTCCTGAGAGATTAACCCAACCACTCCAGCCTACCTGAGAAGAGACTAAACATCTGGGAGAATTGAAAAATCTGTGTAAACATTCCACTTCTCCAAGAAAAAAAATATGTTCCTATTTACAATAAGTTGATTAAGGAGAAGTTCTTCAAGCATATAGGGAGGCGAATAAGGGATGCCCCTACCATTAATGTCATTGGACAACTATCTGACTTAATGTTGGGGAAGGTAATATGTCCAAAGTATTTGGACCCTGGAAGCCCTGTAGTAGATGTGCACATCAATGGAACCATTGTCCCACACACTTTGATCGATTTTGGGGCTACCATTAACGTGATGACCAACAACACCATGCTCAAGCTCAACCTCCAAGGTTCACTGAGAAAGACCACAATAGTTCTGCAACTTTCATATCGCTCCACAGTGGCCCCTGAGGGGATTGTGGAGGATGTGATGGTCTCCATTGACTCTTGGGAGTACCCTACAGATTTCCTAGTTCTCTAGCCTAAGGTTAAGCTTACCAATTACCCTCTCATCCTTGGGAGACCCTAGTTGGCCACTGTCTATGCTTACATTAGCTGCAGAGATGGGAATATGACCATCAAGAATGGGCATATGTCCAAGAAGTTAGTCCTATACCCTGCTACTCAACCATCTCTAGAGCATGATTTACCTTTATGGTTGGAGGAGGAGGAAGAAGATGAAGTTTATTCTGCCCAACTTTATATATTAGAAACAACCATGGGAGGAGGACAGTAAGATGAAGATGATTTGATTGAACACCTACTCCAAAGTCCAACTCCCAGTACATTTCCCTTAGAAGATGTAGTAAGGAAACCAATAACAATCATCCAATTAACCTATGCTTAGCCGATTCCAACCCCCTCCTCGTCAAAACCATAGAATTCAACCCTGAGAGAACCTTGAAATTCAATCCATCTCTTTCTGCTCTCCAAGAAGAGAAGTTATGCAACATGCTAAAGGAACATCTAGATGCCTAAAATTGGAGTTACAAATAAATGAAGGGAGTACACCACTCAGTGTGTGCTCACCACATATACATCATGTTAGAGTCAGTCTTGTCAGTCCTCCGTCAAAGATCAAAACTCTTTCTGCATTTCATGTTTAGGTGTCTCGCTCAATTCACCCAGTTGCATTTCGCTAGTGGCATGCCATTATCTGACGGAAGGGTCTCTTCACTTGTTTCCCTCATGTTTGTACCTGCTGGGTTGGTCAAAAATTTCTCAAAGTTCATCAAAGTTCATTTCACGTCATTTGCAGTCATAGATGCTATTTTGGTCTAGAAAAGAGTCATTTCACTTTCTAGGTCTAGGGTTTGTCTTCAGAATGTTGAATAATGCCCACAGGCCATGAGAATGTCTTCAATAAGTTTTCATTTCAGGATTGTCATCTTCAATAATGCTCAAAGATATTTCTTCTTCAAAACTCTGTTTTGAAGAAGAAATCGTCAATTTTAATGTTTGTAATAAATTTCTAATTTTATCATGGAGTACTTCACATGCAGCCTCTCCTGATCATTTGCCGAAGTCCAAAGGCCATCATCCCTGCACAAATCAACCAAGAGGCTATCGTTCAAGCTCAGAAAATCAAATGGAAATGAAAAACAAAGTTCACATTTGAAAAGTTCAAAGTGCCAAAGTTATACATTATTGGAAAGAGAATGTGCCAAATGAAAACAAAATAAAAAGCCCATGTCATAAAGATATTTCTTGTGTCTTCATATATCTTTCCCATACCAAGAGTTATGGAAAGGGTCAAAGTCTGCAACAATGGAAAGTGTGCTATTTTAAACCAAAAATCAAATTTCAAGTCATAACATTCATTATTTCTACAATCCATTTGCACGCAAGAATCATCAGTTAAGCCAAGAGGAAAATTGTGAAGGGTGAAAACAGAGTTTTGGAACCAGAGTGTTGGTGAGTTAGGCTGCGCAGCGCATTGGGAGCAGGCGCGGCACATAGGTGCAGCGCGGCTCATTGGGTGCCTCTGTACAGTGTAAAAACTCACGGGCGCGCGCATCCAGGACATGCGGCGCATTGAGCCTACTGCGCGGCGCACAGGGCAGACAATCAAAATTTTTATCGTTGCTCTACCAAAATCAAATCACTCAGCTCTTCTCGCTCCATGTTGGTTTAGTAATAGCTGTCTGCTGGTATATTGATAAATGTTGATCCTAAATTGGCATTTGAACTCAGAGTCAAAGCAAGAAAAATTCAAATGCAGTTCTGAAGCTTCGATGGCACAATAGATAAATAAATCTCCCAGGAAGGCAAGGTTACAATGTTTCGATGGAAGAAGGATTCTATGATCTTCGATGGGTACAACAGTGTCATGCAAGCATGATCTCGACACTCTGTTGCAGTGAAGTAGGAACACACTCTGTCTTGGTAGCCTTAATTCCACGCAAATGTTGTTCCGGCATCCATGTCTCAATGCTTTGTCTCCTCCATAATGATAATAATCTCAGGATCGAAGTCACTGCATACTTGTGATAAAGAATCATGTGACATCTCAGTCACCATCTCTTGATAGCTACGAAAAAAACTCTTGAAAATTTGGAACACAGTCACAATTGAATGCAGTATTTGCCCTGGTACATAGTCACGAAATAACAATGAGGGTCTCGAAGATAGACAGACACAACATAATTATAAATTCTAAAATCTCAGTCATATGTTCATAGTCTCGATATAATAAAGGAAGTCATGATATCGGTGCAAACATACTGTGTCTCAACATATGGAATGAAGTCATGATCTCTGCGCAAGCATACTCTGTCTCGACATATGAACCAAACTCAGACGTTCGTCCTCCCTTGAAGATACTGATTTTGGAAACATCCTCTAATGCTGGGCAGTCGAATCATGATGGTCTAAGGCAAAGGCGGTTATCTGGGCCAGTTTCAAATGCTACACATAATATGGTAGATCATTGTTTTGACTAGCTCTCAAGAATGTATGAAATGTTACTCTCAGTCTATTGTAATACTGGCATGCTCCATAAACAAAGATGGAAGAGGGATTCCGTAAAAAAAATTACAATCATCTCTTGATATACCAACCCATTTTTAAATTAATGACGGACAAATGCTGGAGGAGTCGATGGGAAAACTACAGCTGTCCAAGGGGCGTCAGTTTAGGATTGGTGGAACTCTGTTTCCCGTCATCAAAGGCAAAATTCAAAAATATTTTTATTAAGAAGTTGGTTTTTTCAAATGGCAAAGGCAAAGTGAAAAAGTCAAAGACTGAAAACGCCTACATTTAAAACAAAGACATCTGTCATAGCAAAGAAACAGGAACAGATGGTCTATTCTGTCTTCAGCCACGATTTCATGGGATCCACGCTACATTTTTTGTCTTTTAATTGGTCACCAGAGAAAAACAAGATGTAACGCTGCTCTTTTTCAGAATAGGTGGTTGGCTTTCCAGTTTTATTAGTTAATGATTAAACAACTCCCCATTAGTGTCAGTCTGTTTTCCCATAGATTGATTCTATTTATTGTATTGAAAAATCATTTGTAAAAGGTTGGAATTTATGGGAAACGGTGGGAGAGAAAACTCAGCTATTCACTGTACAGCTTGGCGAGGAGATTAATAAAAATGATGCAGCTCTGATTCATGAGATTCCTGTGGTGTGAGTTTAGCAATATGTTTCTTCTCTATTTCATATGTAACTTGTTATGTTTTGCATTTCATTCATAGTCATTTCCAGTTGAATGTTTTTAAGTAGGAAAGGTAGAATCCAATTTATTGCTCTGCCTTGGAAAGCATTCATCCTCTGTGTTTCTTCTTCTGTATGAAAAGGATTCATGTGTATGCCCTTTTCAGCTTTCTCAGCAGTATTTCCACTCCATATTACTTCGATCTGATTGCTAAACCTCCTGCCTATCTGGCCTCACGAAATATTCTGTGTCTTTGATTTAATTTCCCATCTCATGCAGTCCTGTTGGTCCCATACAGCCCAGAAAATTTCAGTCATTCAACAAATTTCCTCTTTCATATCTACTTACTAGCCTAAAATCAGTATTCATCTTGAGTCATCTCAAGCCCTATTGTGTATTTTTACTGAGTGTGACCTGGAGAGAGCCCTCTCCTGTCCTCGTAGGGCTAGCTACGAGGCTGAGCGTGGTTTGTGGTTATCCTGAATTTTTCCTTCCTCAGCCTAAGGCAGATTTAGGCTCTAACACATCAAAGAGGGTTGCAAGCCAGTCCGACAGCCCCAAAGGAGGATGAATCCAACTCTTAAAGATATAGTCAAAGAAGAATTGCAAAAATTTCTAGATGCATGATTCATTTACACTATCTTCGGCATTGAGTGGGTCTCTCCTTTGGTGATAGTTCCAAAGAAAAAAGGTAAGTGGAGGATTTGTGTCAATTGCGAGGAGTTGAAAAAAGCCACAAAGAAGGACCATTTCCCTCTACCCTTCATTGACCAAGTGCTAGATGGCCTGGTAGGGAAAATGTTTTTCTCATTCCTAGATAGATTCAATGGGTACAACCAAATCTAGATCAGCCCGGAAGACCAGGATAAAACCACCTTCACTTGTCCTTGGGGCACTTTTCCCTATAGGGTCCTTCCTTTTGGCCTATGCAATATTCCTGCCACTTTCCAGATATTAGTCCTGAGTATTTTCGTCGACTTAGTCCATGATTCGGTGGAAATCTATATGGATGATTTTACACATTATGGTTGTGATTTTCAAGAGGCTCTGTCCAACCTAGGAAAAGTACTACACAAATGAATTGAAATGAACCTGTCTCTCAGTCCCGAAAAATGTGAATTCTTGATGATCGCAGGGACCGTGCTGGGTCATTCAATATCTCAACAAGGACTGCAGGTGGACCCAAACAAAATAGCTATCATCCAAAGGGTCCCACCTACTCAAAAGCAGAGAGATTTTAGAAGTTTCCTAGGGTTAGCTAGATACTACCAAAGGTTCATAAAGGACTTCATCAAGTTGGCCTCTCCTTTATTTGGATTGTTGGCCAAGGACTCTAAGTTTATATGGTCAAAAAGTTGTCAAGTGGCCTTAGACACCCTAAAGAACAAGTTAACTATTGCACCGATTCTCCTAGGCCCAAATTGGGCCCTTCCCTTTCATATTCATGTTGATGCCTCACACAAAGACATAGGAGCATCCCTAGGTCAGATAGATGAAAAATTGCCTTATGCTATCTACTTTATCAGTAAGAATCTGTCAAAGGATGAACTAAATTACATAGTGATTGAAAAGGAACTCCTCATTGTTGTGCATTCATTGAAAACATTTAGGCATTATATTACAGGCTATCAAACATTTGTGCATACTAACCATGTTGCAATCAAATATTTAATGAATAAACCAGATGTGAATGCTCAAATTATAAGATGGTTACCTTTATTACAACAATTTGATCTAACTATTGTTGATAAGCCTGGTAAGGAAAATGTTATTGCAGACTTTTTGTCCAGATTAAATTTTCTTGCAGGTGAAGAAGGAATGGTTGATGATGAGTTACCGGAGGAGCACTTATTTTCTATTTCAATTCTCTCTCCATGGTTTGTTGATATAGCAATCTATTTGGTACTTACACAGTTCCCACTGAATTTTTCCTCCAAAGAGAAGAGCAAGATAGTGAGGAAGAGCGCCCCCTTCACTTGGATTGGAAGCAATCTCTTCAAACTTGGCCTAGATCAAATCTTGAGAAGGTGTGTCAGGGAGGAGGAAGTCTTTGAAATCCTTCTGACCTATCATGATGGGCCTTGTGGAGGTCACTTTACAGCAAAGAGGACAACATTCAAAGTGTTGCAAGCAGGCTATTATTGGCCCACTCTTCATTAGGATGTGAAAAGATATACTAGCCAGTGTGATCAGTGCCAAAGGACGGGAAGACCTACTCCAAGAGATGAAATGCCTCTGGAGCCTCAGGTGACTTTCAAGCCATTTGAAAAGTGGGGCATGGACTTCATTAGACCTATTGACCCTCCTTCCAAACAAAATCAGTACATCATTGTGTGCACTGACTATCTGACTAAGTGGGATGAAACAAAGGAAATTAAGGCAACAACAGAAGAGAAGGTAGCTGAATTCCTAAGGGAGAATTTATTTTACAAATTTGGGTACCCTAGAGAGCTGGTCACAGACCAAGGCAACCATTTTATGTCCAACATGATTGAATACTTTCTCAGCCATCACAAGATCAAGCATAGAACCTCCACTCCCTATCATCCACAAGTTAATGGACAAGTAGAGGTGACCAATAGAGCATTGGAGGACATCTTGACCAAAGTGGTAAGCATCAATAGGAAGGATTAGGTAGATAGACTAGTTGAGGCCACCTAGGCCTATAATACCACCTGGAAGACCACCACTGGATTCACACCCTATGAGCTAGTCTATGGGGAAAAGGCTTTGATTGCCATTGAAATTGAGTATAACACATTAAGGATGGAAGTCCAACTAGATCTATATCTTAGTAGTGCACAAAAAGAGAGATTGTTCTAATTGAATGGTTTGGATGAGTTCATAATGCAGGCCCTCCTACATACAGAGGTAATTCAAGTTCAGAGGAAGATTTGGCATGATAAGAACATCAAGGAAAAGCAATTTAAAGAAGGTGATTGGGCTTTTTTATATGATTCTAAGTATAGATACTTCAAGGGAAAGTTAAGGACAAGATGGTTAGGACCTTATGTTGTAGAAAGAAGCCATGATAAAAGTTTAGTACAGATCAGAACCATAGATGAAGAGGCCATTCCTTTACTTGTTAATGGACACCGATTGAAAATTTACAAGAGCCCATTGTCAAAACAAGAATTCATTGATGATATCAATAAAACAGTGATGGTAGTGGAGCAAGTTTCAGCTCCTACCTCATCAAATCACTAAGAGAAAAAAAAAAAGAATAAGGACTCGGGTGAAAACCTCCATGAGGCACCTGAGTCCCATTATCAGGTTGAAAACCTCTTGGGGTAGCCCAATGGTGTCAATATAAAAAAAGAGAAAAAAATGAGAATAAAATATCCCTGGGTGAAAATCTCTCTTGAGGCGCCCATGGAAAATAGCTAGGATGAAAACCTCTCAGAGGAAGCCTAGTTGTTTTCAAAAAAAAAAAAAAAAAGAAAAAGAAAAAAGAAAGAGAAACATCATGAAAATTTCTATTTTGTAGGTTAGCAAGAAGGACGATAAGAGAGCAAAGGAGTATCACCAAGAGACCCATTTCACTCACATTTTATTTTTCCACTCATTTTCATTCATCAATCTACCATTTCTCTCATTTTTTCCACTCCTTTCCTTTAGTTTACAAGGGGATCCTGTGAAAACCTACAAGATGATCCTGTACGAATCACAGTGACTAAGAAATCCTACAGGAAGTGACCCTAAAGGAAAAAATGACCTGCTATGTCAATAAAATAGCACCCCTACATCACCATCCATGACCATACCTATGTCCACCTTCATCACCCCTGCATTCACCCTTAAAAAATAACAGTTTCAAAAAAAAAAAAATCAGTCTTCGAAAAAGAAGGAAACAAAGAGCAATAAGGAGAATCACCTGAGTATTCCTCATTCTCCAAATTCTTAGTCTCCCTCTCCATCCATGCCACCATCCTCAAACTCTAAGAAGAAGATCTGATTAAGAGTTCTGAGGGAGAAGCAGCTATAGGAAATCATGTAGGAAATTCCATAGCAGCCTATCCCATAGAATACAAATCATAAGAACAACAAGCTTCCAACATGATGATCCAAGAGCAAAAGGGACTCCAAAGCAATAGCAGCACCATCATCTTCAACACCAAGTACCGAAAACACAAAAAATCATCAGAGAACAACATAAAAGGGAAGAAGAATAACATGCAGCCAATACACAAAACAAGCACCACAGGTAGCAAGGTATTAAGCACCACAGGTAAGTATCCCACTCACTCTCTCATGTGCATAATGTAGTCAAAATATGTAAAGGTTAAGAGTATGTTGGTTTATAAGCGAAAGGTGGCCAGTTAACTTGGCCACCTTCAAATAGTCAACAAAGACAAAACAATTTTTCCTCTCACATGTGGCAGAAGTCAACTCAAAATCATAAAGGAGAAGGACAAAAATAGTTAAGGCTACAGAAGCATGAAGTGGGAGTTGATTACGAGGAAGAGGGGAATGATGAGGTGGTAGTGGGGACCAATGGTCCAAAAATGGAAACCGTACCTCAGCTACCATCACACCACCTCAACCCAAATGACCATAAGAGGAAATAATTGTTGTCCTTGTGCATTCATGCATTCACTTCCTCGAGGCTCTCTCTCACAAATCACTCTCATACCAAGGCAACCTACAACAAGGAAGAAACCATCATTTTTCTACATCAGAATTCCTACAAGATTGCATAGGAAATCCTACAATATTACACACAGGATTCCTATAGGATACACAAAGACAATCTACAGGATAGGCCGAGAGGAGTTTCAGAGGGGAAAACTCGGGGGTTGACCATAGGAAACATTATGAAGAGGTAGGCTCTGTAATTACATTCCTCTTTTCAAGTAAATTGATCAAAAATCCTCTAGTTTGAGTGAATTTGGTAGTTGTGCAAGAGAATTGTCCACACAGTCATCTCAGTTTTTTACTTCTACATTTGAACATTGTATCAAACATATCATCTCCTCAAAACCTCACCAACCAAGATGACAGGAGGGTTTAATAAGAGGGAGCCCACTAACACTGTGAGAATCCAACAACACCCTCAGGTACTAGAAATCTTCACAAGGCATAATTGGATGGGGATTTTCAAAAAATTAAGGGGGTATGATGATGAGGTGGCCCGAGATTTTTATCTCTCCCTCATTCCAGTCACCATAGTCCATGCCACTGTTGTGGTAAGAGGCCTCTCCATAGAACTCACCCCTAAACTCATCAGTAGAGTTACCACACTTCCCCTAAGAGTACCATGGAGGAAGGAAGACAAAGGAGATATCCAGGTTGCCAAAAGGAAATTATTTTTAGAAGGTGAGGAACCCACTAAGGAAAAAAATGGATTAAGGAGAGCAAGTATGCCATATCCTTGGAATGAGGTAAGCTACCAACATATCAAATACATTTCATATGAGGGTAGGTATAGTGTGGTCTATGGCTATAATTTTAGGCTTCTTGAAGAATTGAGATTTGGAGCAGAAACACCCCCTCACCACGCTCAACATACCATACTTCCTGCTGCAATCACTAATAGGCTCAAGCATCAAAGTGCAAGAGGGAAATTCCAAACAATTAGCTCACCATGGGTTAATTAGAATCCTTATAGAAGATGCCCTCCAAAACCTCAAAATTTATATACAATGGTCAGTTTTCAGAGACATGCAGGTAGAGGAAGACATCAAATCTCTCACATATGATGTTAGTCCTATTGACAGTGAAGAGGAAGAGGAAGAGACTGAAGCAGAGGAAGAAGAAGTAGATCAGGAAGAAGAAGAAACAGAAGGAGATGAAGATGAGATGGATGAAGAAGAAGATGAAACAAAAGAAAATGAGGAATATGAAGAACAAGAGGAGTAAGAGAAGGAGGATGATGAAGAAACAGAGGAGGATGTTAAGGAGGAAATAGATAAAGATGATGAGGATCTATAAGAGGAAGAAGGAAAGACATAGGTGAAGAAAGAAATGGGAAAGAGGGGGCTGAAAAAAAGGAGGAGTCACCTAGGGTGTCTCCAAAACCCACTGAGAGAGAGGCAACAACTGCCCGCACTGCTCTTAGCACCCCCATCAAGCAAAAAGGCAAAATATAGAGGCAGACCCCCTTATATTTCAGGACAAGGAAAAGCACAAGAATAAGGTAGGGGAAACCCCAAACACCAACCAAAATTCCCATCATGATGGAAGACTCACCTAAACAAAAGGAGAAAATTCCTTCCCCTAAGTCTCCTATCACCTATGTGAGAATGTCTATGACTAGATCAACCTTCTCCAAGGGAAAATCAATCCTATAGGATACAAAACAGAATCTACAAGAAGCAGAAGCAGTCCTATAGGATACTTTGTTGAACCTATAGGAGACAAAAAAATTGGAAAAGGAGGTAGGCCAACAAAAAGGAACTAAAGAAGAGGACCCAGAGTCAAAAGAACCTAGCCCCCAACCTAACCTTGACTCCTACTACATGTTTATTGAAGGAGGCAGGGTCATACCTAAAAAATTTTCTATTCCACTGTTCTTCGAGCTTAAGAAGGAGAGAGCTAGAACTCACCAATGGATGCAGATCGCCAAATCCAAGGGGGTAGAAGACATTGGGCAAGTGGAGGAGAAGCTCAAGGAGATGGATAGAGAGCTAAGTAGCTTGAGAGACAGAGAGGACATAATGAAAAATCAACTAGAAATAGAAAATGCATGCTTGAGAGGACAACTGTAAGAAAGAGACAATCAATTAGATTGTGTTGGGCATGGAATCCCCCCCAAGGCATGTTTTGGGGCTTAAAGCCCAAGTTTTGACCAAATCTTATTGTAAAAGCTCCACGAATTGTGGTCGTGGGGCGTGAAAGTATGATAGAGTCACAGGATTGTCTGCCCTAGTTTTGTAATGTAATGTCAGCTGGATGGACCTACCCATGGTCTGCGGACCATGGGATTGTATAAATAGAGCAAGGCTCTAAGTGTAGAAAAAAAGGAAGAACGAAGAGAGATGGAAGAATGAGAAGTATAAGTGATTGAGTCGAAGTGTAAAGTGCATCTGTGGGTTGTAGGTTAAGAGAAGGCTCTGCAGCTGAGTGCGCAGAGTCCTAGTAGTCCACAGCTGATTGCGTAGGGCGGATCGAGTCTATAACCATTAGAGAATCAATAAAGAGAAGTTTTGTC
This sequence comes from Pinus tabuliformis, assembly GCA_031772625.1. Classification (NCBI taxonomy): domain Eukaryota; kingdom Viridiplantae; phylum Streptophyta; class Pinopsida; order Pinales; family Pinaceae; genus Pinus; species Pinus tabuliformis. The sequence continues at coordinate 706,068,452 of CM062808.1, read as the reverse complement.
ATAATTCTGTGTATCTTTTCCTGGTTTAATGCATGATTGGATATAATTTGCAAATATACTGTTTATTTACTGCGCGATTGTGTATGAATGTTTTGTATTGTTAAGTATAACATAATACATTTAACTAGGCGAAGGTGCTTAAATAATACTGGAAGACAAATAAGATATTGGGTAATAGTGTAGAGTGTGGCATAACCCCTGGTTAGGGCGGCACGAAGGCGGGGTATTAGGCCACGAGGAACAGAAGGTGTGCGAAGAAACCTGTGTGCAATAATAAAAAAAGGACCAGTCAAGCTCATCAGACATCTCCAGGGTGTGGAAACCTAGTTCTAGCACCCTCCCATACTACATCAGGGGAGACCTCAGTCTGCGCTCCACAAACTATTTCCGAAAGGGCTAGTAGTACAGGGATTTGTTTGGCTAATTATCTTCAAACTTAGGTCTGGCCCCAACAAGCCAACAAATGGTTCTGCTATTGGAACCGATATCTACATAGAGATGGCTGATGTCATATCACTGGAATCTAACAAAGAAAGGAATTGAAGAGTGGCTGGACAGAAAAATTCAAGAGTCTGCGGCACAGGAAAACATGAATCCGCCATTATCAAACGAAGAGTGGTTAGATTGCTACTTGTATACGGAGATCCACGAAATTTTCTTTGCATCATTCCCTACTAAGTTGTACAAGTGGATCGTGAAGCTAGCAGATAGCCAAGGAAGGTGTAAACTCACCAAACTTATTGTGTGGACTCCAGAATTGGTGTGCAGACTGGAAGCATCAGAAGATTAGATCATGCGTGCTGTCAATCACTGGCTCGATCGAATCATAGGAGGATTCATCACCGAATTCGTGGTAGATACTTCAGTCAGCTATAGCGAGGCAGAACGACACTTCCTCAAGGGACCGTGAGGTAAGTACGTTAAATATTTGAATACTTGGATTAAAATGCTATTGTGTGAAAAGCAGGTTATGCGAATAAATTCATGTTTGGGGCTACACAAAGTGGGAGAATCTGCAGAAACAAAGGTAGTACGGAACTAGAGACTAGCCCCTTGATTTCACCTCCATGAGGAGGCGAAGGTCTCCCCAAGAAGTGCAGTCAATCTGATAAGGCAGAGAATTCCACGCATACCACTCCCATCCATGCCACCACCAGTTTCACTGTCTACACCTCCAACCTCGCCCATACCACCTCTGCCATCACCGCGAAGTAGTATGGCCAGCGCGATAAAGCTACCAGTGTTCAAGGGAGTAGGTAATGAAGATCCATACCAATTTTGGTTCGTGGTAAAATTTGTATGGGAAGCAAAGGGTATCACGGACGACAATATAAAGAAGACAATGTTGGTCAGCACTCTATAGGATCACGCACTGAACTGGTACATTAAGCATTCCAATGACAATCTGAATGCGAGGATAGCTGATATCCAAGCTGCACTAAATAAATAATTCAGCAGGCCAAAGTTGGAGGCACAGTCGATCATTGGATTCAAGGAAATCACAATGCTACTAGGCGAAACCCCATGGTAGTTGATCAAAGACTGAAGTGCACAATTCATGAAGCGACCATGACCTTAACAGATGGGCAACACCGCGAATGGTTTGTAGCCTCATTGACACCACATCTACAGAACGCATTGTCGCAACAAAGGCTAACCACTCAGGTTGAGGCTTTGGAGGTTGCAATGAGATTGCACAAGACCCCGATACATGATCCTAACCTGGGAATCTAGCATATTCATGCGCAGTTGAAAAAATTATGCTTGGAGATGCAGAGTTTGAAACAAGACAGGACAACCTGCCCAAAGATGCGCGATGAGGCATGGTGTGTAAAATGCAAGGGCCAGGGGCATGACAAGGACCACTACCCGGTGTTCACGAATTACCTTGCGGGCGGAGGGCCAATGCCACTAAGACCAGAGGCACAAGTAGGACCAAGTGCGGTGCCTACGTTATGGTGCGCGATTTTTCAGATAGGAGGAAAGCATGCTACAGATAACTTCCATCTATTACAGAAGTATACGTAGAATTCCCAGCAGTTGTTCTGTAATTTCTACAAGTCAGTAGGACATGATGAGCACACCTGTAGAAGTTATGAGCTGATGATGGATCAAACTCCTACCTACAGAGTTTAGGCCGAAACACAGCCCCTCGATCAGAACATAGGAATGGCGCGCACTGGATTTCAAGGGCGCGGACAAGGCTGAGGTGGAATGGGACCAAGAAGAGGTCGCAGACAACTGATATGTTACAATTCCGTAGGGCTGGGGCATTATGCCCACGATTATAGAAATCCAACAAGACCATCATCCTTATATTGTATGTAGTTTGATCATGAGATGGAGGATTGTCCCACATTGATAGCGAGGTTGCGCGATAAAGGAGAACTCCAGCCCCCCCGACTCAAAACCTACAAATGATGAGGACTGAGCCATGTGAGGAAGACCCTAATGTAAATATTGTGCTCCGGAGTGGTATTACAACAGGGATGACAAAGGCAAGAAGCCTGAAGAAAGTACCTGGGTTTGCAAGGCTCCAACGAAGGAACCATAATTTGATTTGCAACATGCTAAGGAGTCCTTCATGGAAGCTAAGAGGAGCTTCGTGGATGCCTCCACTTCAGGAAGTAAAGATAGTCTGGATCCGAAAATGGACCCGTTGATACTCACTACATTCTTGGAGACATGCATGAAGTTGTTGCTTGACAACAAGGCTATAAGAACTCATAACTAGATGCACTGGGACCATCCCAGGAGAACAACGCGTAGTTCGGAAGCTTGGGAAGCACACGACGCAAACAGAAAGGGAGATGAGATTGACCGCGCAGATCTGGGAATATGAGATAGATCAAGTGATTCTGGATCTAGGATCGGACATGAACATCTTTCCAAAATAGACATGGGAGCACATGGGTAGGCCTGCGTTGCAATAGTCTCCTATCCAACTACGAATGACAAACCAACCAAAGATCCTACCTATGGGGAGACTCCAGGGAATCACAGTAGATATCAAAGGAGCAAGAGCGCTAGCAGATTTTGAAGTGATAGAGATTGTTGATGATAGAAATCCCTACCCCGTGCTATTAGGAATATATTGGGCCACTGACATGAATGGAGTAATAAATCTAAAGAAGTGCAAGATGATCTTTGAGAAAACGTCACTATGCATAGTGGTACCTTTAGATCCTGTAGAAGGATCGCACTACACAGAGCCAGTGCGCGACTATGACAATGACGATGACCTGGACTGTATCTAGAAAATAATCGTGCGGGAGCAGGACTGGGTAAATCCAACCGTGGGTGGCCGAATCTCGTGGAATTGGAAAGCTCCTATACATCAGATTCTGACGAAGAGAGAATGATGGCAAAACCGGTTACGCGAGGTAACCATGCTCAATTGTAACATGATAACGAGATTGTTGTGTTGTGTAACAACAGAGATAAGGGATCTGCCTACATGCAATGGGTTAGGTGAAGTAGAGGAGTTCCTAAACAAATTTGAAAGAGAAGTGCCAGAACAACAGCGTTTCGATGCTTTGAAATGGGTACTACGCGCTGTGCTCACAAGGTGGTGGGGTACACACCAGAAGAGTTTTGAGGACTTTTGCGACTGCAGAAGGATGATGTGCCTATGGTTTGGGAAGCCTCAAATGTGGTTAAAAGACAAGTATGATGGAAGAAACAACCCACGCACCCACCTTTCCAGGCGGGTACAAGCATATGGTGCAAAACTTGACATAATGCACACAGTACTCGGGGTAGGAGACACGATCGCTAAGTAGGTGCAGGCAAGACAATGGTGCGAATGACCCCACTGGTTGGGACATTGAAGTATGGAAAGACCAGTTGCGCAAAAGGATATCCACACATAAGCCTTTAACCAAGTATGCGAAGCGATGAAAAACTTCCACCATACGAAGCAGGCTGACTGGGACTTGCACGTACTAGCGGTTCTACGGGCTTCAAGGACCGCGTGCAAGCACCTGACCCCACAAGCACCCCTAAGGCTTGAGTATCAAGAAACCCTATAAATCTTATGATTTAGAGAAATGTTGGACCGTGCATACTAGCACCGGTAGGTATGGTGTTTCGCAAAACCCTAGAAGAAGAAATCCAACTGGGAAACTCTAGGATCTAAGAACTTGAAAAAGAAAGGTTACGATTAAAAAAGAAAAGCGCTCTAGTGTATGTGGAAGTCAAGAAGCTAGAGGACGAAATAAGGGAAGATTTCCCCAATAAAAAGACCAGGATGATAAGACAGGGTGCGCATGATCACACTGACATGTTTGAGGACTATTATCATGGATTGATCAGTCAGATGCCTTGGCTTGGACTACATCTTACTAAACAAAGTAACCAGGGTGGCACACTGCAAATGATAAGGTATGTGACGCCACTAGTAACAGAGAAAGTTAGGTATTTCCAAGGGAGAAATATGGATGACCGCAGGAAACCATACCTGGGTGGTGCGGCCACCTGACTAGCCGAGAGAAGTATAATCTTAGCGCTCCAAGTAGATGAAAGGAAGCGTGGGACTATAAACTACTCTACCTGGCAGCTACGCGATGTTGGAGCTACGCGCAGAAACAAAAAGTCACAAGTTATGCAACCGCGCATGGGGGGTAGCACTGCTACGTAGGTTGGCCAGAAAGTGACCATTGAAGTCACTATTCATGATGGGATGCTCGAATTAAGGCTAAATGGAGCAGGCGACAAGCACTTAAGACATGATTTATGGGCAATATTTGGAAAAATCCACCGCCAAGGGAGCATTAATGAACCAGATTTGGGGGGAACAGTCGAATTCAAATTCAAAAAGCGCTATAAATTACAAAGGGCTTCCCAACAAACAACACTTGGTCATTTGCGAATTGAGCCATTACAAAGAGCCTTGATTGTTGAGAGTCGAGTGTTGATTGAGCCCCTGTGTTCGCGAGTGCTATATTTTTGGACAGATATGATGGCAACAATTGAGGATGTTATGGAGATAACCGAAATTACCACCGAGGAGGCCACGCAGGCCCTGGCTATGGGGGATGCTCTGGAAGGCACCGAGATTATGGTAGAAATCCCAAAATCACCGCACATGCCAAGACCCAAGAAGGACAAACAAGCAATGGTCCCCATACATGTGTCCCCACGAAACTTGCTGCGCACCAAGCTGATAATGGAGGACAAGGGGAAGCCCTCACCATCGAAATCGATGAAGAAGAAGAAAACCTGGAGGACCTGCTCATCGCAGAAGATGAGGAGGAAGGAATGGAGGCGGAAGTTGAGCCTGTGCACCCCCCCCCAAACAAAGTTGCCCGCCTATGCCCCCCCATGGAAAGGAAAAGCTAGAGTGCCCAAGGACTTTGACGAGACCAAGAGCTCGCTCCAAACCCCGCTCCTCCAAGACAACATTATCTTTGAGGGCACGCACCTAGGATGGGTGCCGAGCTTAAAATTCAAAGATTGGGATCTCGCTGACCACGTGAAGTTCCCTCACCTTGAGACCCCACACCTCATGAAGCCTAAGCAGAACACCGCAGTAGGGGTGACAGAATTAGAGCCACGAAAGTGGTTGTGCTGAGTGGAAAAGGTTGGGCTACTAAATCTGCTCTGGGTGTCACACTTCCACCATGCACCAATAACAATTTTGGTCATTAGGCAGCTGCTTTACTAGATGCATGATGGGTGTTTGTGGTTGGAGGAGCCCATCCCCATCATGGCAGACTTGATTCACTGCATTTCTAGGATTCCATGCAAAGGAGAAGACCTCACAGTCATATTAGAAGGGAAGAGAAGTGACTTGGCCATCGCAGAGGCCATGAAGAAAAAGTACAAGCTGGAAAATAAGAAGAGGGGCTACACCATCTCCAGCATCATGGACAAAGCAGTACACGTGGTGACCCAAATCTTGGCAGGAAAGGTTATGCGCAAGTGTTGCACAGACAAAGTACCCGTGCCGGTGGTAGCACTAGCTGAGTAGTGCACGGAGGGAGTCCAATTTAACTGGTACGCGTTCCTCTGCAAGGAATTCTTGGAGAATTGCCGCAAAGCCAAGGAATAAGGACAAACATTCCACTATGCATGGTGTTAGTGTCAGTCTTTCCAGCCTTCCTACAGTGATCAAATATGCTCTTACAAAGTGGTCTCAGAGTGTCAAGGTCAAATTTTGTCATTTCAGTGAGTCTTCAAGCAAAATTTGGTCACTAGGCATTAGGTCTAGGGTTTGCCCAAATGTCAGTCCATGTCATCATTCATCTGAGTCTATCATCATTCATAGGGTTTTCATTATCATGTCAGTGTCTAATGAGTCGTTTTACATCTTGTTCATGCTTCAGTTGCACCTAGGCAAGGTCATTTCCCTCTCCTAGGGTTTTGAAGGCAATTTCTCTTGGATGGTCAAATCACCGGAAAAACTTGTTTTCTGATGTTCATACACCTTCCCCTATCCTTAAAGTACCTTATCAAACACTTCCCATCCCTTAGATCCACCAAATTCCTCATTTTTGCACAAACCCTAGTTTCTAGCTATAACCTAGCAATTTTCTAGGTTGGGCTTGTGTTTTGCCCTTTTGGACCCCTTCCCCTCACTCAATCTCTGAGATTCCACTTTCCCCTACTTCCTAACATCCCTCCCTACTTCCAAAAATTTCCCCAAGAATTTAGAAGCCCTCTATCCCCTTCATTTCGCTTCATTTCGACAAAATTCCTTGTTTCACACATCGGGACAAGTTTCCCTCAAATGATGTTTCAGAGCAATAAAAGATGAATTTTGGGAAACTGAGAGAGGTTTTTGTCCAAAACATGCCAAGGAAGAAAAACCGCCTTCACTTTTTTCACAGGTGTCATGGTTTGAGAGAAATGTCAAGAATACCGTTGCCTCAGAAGAATCAAAGACACCTCTGAAGTGACCTTGGGAAAATCAAGTTTTCTCCTAGCTTGGTTGGCCAAATGATTTTCTTGATGGGTAAAATGATAACCAAACACAAATCTCTTTCCAATTAGCTATCATGAGCTCAATTTGGGGTTTATAAAGGCATTCAAAAGCTGACTGCAACAACACTCTTCCTTGAGGCAGCCTCATTTGGCACTTTTTGACCAGTCTTGGGAGATTTGATTTTTGAAAGGTAAAATAAACTCCAAATTGAAAAATTCTAGTTGGGTTGGAAAGTAGGCTCAAAGACCTTTCCAACGAGCTATCCTGTACCCAATTCGGATACAAGAAAGGCCTCCAAAAGCCTCCTGTAAAACGCGACCCGTTGAGCCTGGCGCGCGACCCGTCAGAGGGTCTTCCACAGTGTGAAAATACAACGGGCGCGACCTGTCAGAGGTACGCGACTCGTTGGGCGTGGTGCGCGACCCGTCGAGCTGTCTCCCTGCAAAAAGATTTTAAATTTGCTCAAATGCTCTCCAAGCCACAAATTTGTTTGAGATGAGGCCTCGTAAGGGTGGTAAGGGTGGACATCATAAGCGAGAGGAGCCCACTTCTTTAGCAGAGTTACAGGCTTGTCCTATGGCAGTCACTTGTTTTCAGTACATGTCTTGTTATGAGTTCTGTGAGAGGATTTCTCGGATTCAGCACCATAGAGAGTTGGCCCGCATTTTTGTTTTACACCTCCATGATGGACATGTCAATCTTGCAGGGGTGAACTTTACATTGACACCCGAGGTGATCTCACATGCTACAGGGATACCTAATGTTGGTGAGGTGTGGAATAAGCGCAAGATGCTAGATATTGTTCACTTTGAGCCTTATGTCTGGCCACCATTCATAAGACATTTGGCGGGTGTTTTTCCATTCAGGTTTCTCTAGAGCGAGTATGCTCCCATCATGAGGCTTATTATGCACTATTTTACCTGTGAGGGTAGATTTTCACAGGTGTACTCATATCACATTCGCCTTTTGATGCACTTCACCCGAGTGAGGATGATGAACATCCCTGTTTTCTTCTTTCGGAACATTCAGAGGATGGTGCCCATGTTGCAGAGGAAGACCCCGGCACAGCAATACAAGAGCCTTCATCATTATGGTTTGATTCAGCTAGTAGTATTGCATCAGTTGACTCAGCAGGGCATCTCATGGGAGGAGTTCATCTCTCGTGAGTTTTTCACAGCGCCATCATAGCCACATCCTAAGGTTGTTCATGAGGAGGGAGGACCATCACACCGGCATCACATCCCTGTCACTAGACATGTTAGTTCCTCATCTCAGCTCACTTATCAGAGAGGCCAGAGAGCCTTGTTTGCAGCAGCTCGACGAGTACTATCTCCACAGCAGGTGGAAGGGGTCTCGCCTTCATCTTCAGCTCAGCGAGTGTTATCTCCACATCAGGTGGAAGGGGCCTCGCTTTCTTCACCAGCATAGGTACCAGAGAGGGGCAAAGAGCCCATTCTTGATGAGGGTCCATCAGGAGTTCCCGATGTTGAGTTTGTTGATCTTGAGACCAGTTCTCCTAGCCAGGAGGCAAAGGAGATCATTCAGCATCTCAGAGCTGAAAATGATGCTTTGCAGAGGAGATTTGAGGGTGCCCAATGGACCATCACTTACCTGGAGCAGCGCAACAAACAGTTGGAGGAGGAGAAAGCACTTGATGAGCTATGGAGGATTCGTAGTGACCGAACCTTAAACCGTAGAAGACCCGGTGACCCATTGCCTGCTGACCGAGAGTCTATGCTTATCCAGGAGAACGCACACTTGGAGAGGCTGTTGGCTAAGGCCAACCAAGATAAAAAGTTGTTGAGGAACATGAAAAACCATTACTGGGCAAGAATGCATGTGTGCAAGGCCAAAATGAAGATGTTTCAAAGGCGGTTGTCCGAGGCCCTAAAAGGGAAGAAGAAGACCAATCCACTCCGTATCTTGGCTGAGGCTTCACTCAAAGATCATGGCACTCAATAGCCTAGCCACAGCTCAAATCCCAAATTTTTTTTGAGAATTTTGGGTAATTTTGGCATTTTTTGGTAATTTACAGGTTTTGGCTCTTTAACGGGTCTCACCCCCCGTGAGACCCTTTGTCATGGCAACTCCTTTTCACAAAAACTCAGCATTTCCTGATTTGTTATGCAAAGTTACATATGCCCATGGATGGACTTGAGTTTTTATGGAGTTTTGGGCCTCCAGAAGGTCAAAATACATGCAAAATTTGACTTTCTGCCACTTTTTTGAACTGCAGAAAGCTGTCTTGGGAGAATTGGTTTTTGACAGGGCAAATGAACTCCAAATTCAAAAATTCTAGTTGGGTTGGAAAGTAGACTCACAAATCTTTCCACCAAGCCCACTTTTTCTCAATTTGGCCACCTGCACGTACCCCAAAAAGAGCTCCAAAGGGGCGCGACCCGTCAGGCAGGGGGGCGCGACCTGTCAGGCAGTTTTTTGCCAGATTGCACTGTACAGCCCAGAAAACGCAGATTTGACTCAGTTTGACTTTTTGGGGTTGAAGATGATTATATTTGATGTAATTTTTGTAACTCTAAGACACTTTTACTCTTGTTTAACACTTCTAGAAGATTCATTCATGAAATAGGTGAAAATTAAATGAATGAATTGGTTTCCTAGCTTATAGAGGCAAGTTGTTTTGACTGCCTAGATTTTAGTGCTTAGTTTAGAAGTGGTTGAAACAGCTCCTAGGATAGTGAGCTCGACGCATGGAGGCAGGGAAAGAGGTTAGATCATCTATATTATGTACTTTCTTGCTCATTTTCATGGTTGGTCTCTTGAGGGAGAAGCTATCATTATATTATTCACTGTATCTCTGCAATTTTTGGCTAAGGAAGACCAGGGTTTTGCAGTCCTCTTTGGGATTCTTGTGGACTCATGTGTTTATGGTGTGTTTCTCAATGTACTTGTAATCTTGTTATGTGATTCATTTCCTTTCTTTTACTTCTGCACATTAAACAAATGAAGTGTTAAAGTAAGAATTCATGCCTGCCATGCTCTGCTTTTAAGTTTGTTTAATTTCAATGTTTTCTACTGTCTAAAGAGAATTCAAAGTTATTGTTTGCTCTCTTTAGCTCTTCATCTTTCTTTCCTGACCATCCACTTCAGTTAAAGGCATCAACACTGTCTCCTACCTCGCCCCAAGGAACCCCCTGCAGAAACTGTGTCCAATCCCCACACCCAAAATTGCCCTCTCCTCAAATTGCCACCAAAACCCCCAAAAAAACCAAAACCAAACTCTTTGATCAGTTTACTAGCTTAATATCAGTGTTACCTTATTGGTCATCTCATCTATTGAAGATTTTACGAGATAGACCAGAGAGAGCCTTCTCCTGCCCCGTAGGGCTAGCTACGAGGCTAAATGGTTTGATGTTGCCTTGAGGTTTACCTTTCTCAGCCTGAGGTGAAATTTCAAGCGCTAACATACTGGCGACCATACTGAGGAGAAAAAATTAATCGTTTGCTCATTGATGTGTTATTTCATAAGTCTTAGACGGAGCCTGAAGTTATGCCAGGTAGCCTTCGAAACGCTTTTGCTTTGCATCAGCGCAAGTAGATAAACGCTGCTTCAGTCAATCTCCGTGAGCTTGTGAATACAACACTTCATTTGCATTTTACCCCAGTACATGTATCAAGTTCAGATCTGATTGTTGATAGTGAACAAAGATCAGACACTAACAAGGCTGAAATCATTCACTAGCGACTCCTTCACTGAAAAATCCAGAGATCAATGCTTCATGGTGACTTCACTGCAGGAAGATCAGTGGCTTTGAGATTTTCAAGATGGATCAGATTGCAAGAAGATATGCTCCCTTGAGCCGAGATCACATTCCAGGTTTTCCGAATAAAATTCCGAAGGTAGATTGGTCAAGGAATTTGCCTACATTTAATGATGATGGTAAGAAGGATGCTGCTTTACATCTAGTTAGATTTCACATGCATATTCGCAAGTTGAAGGTGGATTTTCCTGAAGATTGCTTGATGAAGATATTCCTGGCCACTCTGGAAGGTAAAGCCCAATCCTGGTATGAAAGTTTGCCGCCTGCTTGTATTTACTGTTTAAAGGATTTTCATGCTATGTTCATTGAACGATATAAGGACTCTTATCCATCATTAAATTTAGTTCATGACTGTTGCCAACATGCTTCAACTTTTATTGAAAGCCTTGAGAAATATTATGAAGATGATAATTTTATGGATGTTGAGATCATGGAGGCTCTGTATGAAAATCCGTTTCAGCAGCACACAGAAATCTTAGAGGATACTTGTCAAGATCACCAGGCTGAAGATTTCCATATGGCTGAAAATGAGGAAAGAGAAAATGTTGTTTTAGATCTGCCCACAGAAGACAACAGCATGCAAGTAAGTCCAGTGCTGATTGTAGAGTGTGATAATGTCCAGTCAGCTACTTCAGAACTACATTCAGATTGTGATAACCAAGCATACCTTGTGCCGAATCCTGAAAAGGAGAGTTTTGTTGTTGAGATCATAGACAAATTTCTTGATCCAAATGTCCTTATGCCATCAGAACAGAGCCTGCATGAGGAGGTAATTCAGCCAGCTCATGAACAGCAAGATGAGATATTTGTTCAAGTAAGTGAAAACTCTTCTTTCAATCATAATTTGGATAGTTTGATTGCCATGTCATATGAAGATGATCAACAATGTTTCCAAGTTTCAGAAGATCAGGACTGTCATTCAGATTTTTCATGTTTTGAAATGTTATTTCAAGAAGACAAGACTTGTTTGAGCAAAGGGAAACAGGAAGTCTTATCTCCTTTGTCTGAAGAGGAGATAGATCAGCTTTTGAAAGGTCATGCTACAACCCAAGCTAAAGCAAATCGGCAGTGTGCACATGGTCACGAAAGTGTTGGTGAAACTTCTTCCTCTTTTGAAAATGATGACAGTCTTGTAATTAGTTTTATAGATCAGCAAACAGATAATATTTTCTTTCATGAAGATGATGAGGCTGTCATGTTTGATGATCTTGAGGATTGTTTTCTGTTTAAGAATGACCTAGACCATGAAATTGAGGAATATGAGCTTGAGAGAGACAATATGTCAAAATTTCTCACGGTCAAGGAATTTACAGCCAACACTCATATGGCAGAAGCTTATACTTCTCTGTGCCTACCTATCAATCAACAACCCACTGTTCTTTCAGATCAGAATGAAGCGAGTACTTATATTTTTGCAGCTGGATCTTCAAACAAGGTAGTGCTTCAGGATTATCAAGATCCCTTTGGCATTCTTCTGCAAGCATTAGAAAAGATAAATGTTACCTGGTTCATTATCATAAGCTTTGGTTTCAGTGGTTATTTTGAGTTGCCTACAGGTTCATCGTTTCGCCTGCTCGAGATAAGCGAGAGCAGAAATTTGGTATGTAGCCATCTGCTGGATTGGTTACATTGGAAAGCTCATTATACATGATTGTACATATTTCATTAGTATGCAGGTGGTTGTCATCATGATTCCAAATCTTGATGGATTGCTGCCGTTTTTCCAAAAGCTTTGTAAAGTTTTGTTTTAAGTCGGTCATGAGTCATTTGTGTTTGGTCTGTTGAGTGAGTTTTTCAAGTTATTTCAGTTTGCCATCGAGTCAGTTTGAGTCAAGTTCCAGTTAATTTTCAGTCAGTTTTTAGTCAGGTTTCAGTCAATAAATGAGTCAAAGTCTTGTGTCGTTTGCCGAAATAATGACTTCATCGCCCAATGGTTGAAAGCACTGGTCTGCTCTTCTAGAGGTCTGAGGTTCTTGGCACCTCCAAGGAGCTACCATCCCCATTGGAGCCAATGTTAGTGTCAATCTTTCCAGCCTTCCTACAGTGATCAAATATGCTCTTACAAAGTGGTCTCAGAGTGTCAAGGTCAAATTTTGTCATTCCAGTGAGTCTTCAGGCAAAATTTGGTCACTAGGCATTAGGTCTAGGGTTTGCCCAAATGTCAGTCCATGTAATCATTCAGCTGAGTCTATCATCATTCATAGGGTTGTCATTATCATGTCAGTGTCTAATGAGTCGTTTTACATCTTGTTCATGCTTCAGTTGCACCTAGGCAAGGTCATTTCCCTCTCCTAGGGTTTTCAAGGCAATTTCTCTTGGATGGTCAAATCACTGGCAAAACTTGTTTCCTGATGTTCATACACCTTCCCCTATCCTTAAAGTACCTTATCAAACACTTCCCATCCCATAGATCCGCCAAATTCCTCATTTTTGCACAAACCCTAGTTTCTAGCTACAACTTGGCAATTTTCTAGGTTGGGCCTGTGTTTTGCCCTTTTGGACCCCTTCCCCTCACTCAATCTCTGAGATTCCACTTTCCCTTGCTTCCTAACATCCCTCCCTACTTCCAAAAATTTCCCCAAGAATTTAGAAGCCCCCTATCCCCTTCATTTCGCTTCATTTCGACAAAATTCCTTGTTTCACACATCGGGACAAGTTTCACTCAAATGATGTTTCAGAGCAATCAAAGATGAATTTTGGGAAACTGAGAGAGGTTTTTTCCCACAACATGCCAAGGAAGAAAAACCTCCTTCACTATTTTCACAGGTGTCATGGTTTGAGAGAAATGTCAAGAATACCGTTGCCTCAGGAGAATCAAAGACACCTCTGCAGTGACTTTGGAAAAATCAAGTTTTCTCCTAGCTTGGTTGGCCAAATGATTTTCTTGATGGGTAAAATGATAACTAGACACAAAGATATTTCCCATGAGCTATCATGAGCTCAATTTGGGGTTGAGAAAGGCATTCAAAAGCTGACTGCAACAACACTCTTCCTTGAGGCAGCCTCATTTGGCACTTTTTGACCAGTCTTGGGAGATTTGACTTTTGACATGTCAAATAAACTCCAAATTAAAAAATTTTAGTTGGGTTGGAAAGTAGACTCAAAGATATTTCCAAGGAGCTATCCTGCACAAAATTCTGACACCAGGAAGGCCTCCAAAAGCCTCCTGAAAAATGCGACCCGTTGAGCCTGGCGCGTGACCCGTCAGAGGGTCTTCCACACTGTGAAAATACAACGGGCGCGACCCGTTAGAGGTGCGCGACCCGTTGGGCGTGGTGCACGACCCGTCGAGCTGTATCCCTGCAAAATGATTTTAAATTTTCTCAAACGCTCTCCAAGCCACAAATTTGTTTCAGAGGAGGCCTCGTAAGGGTGGTAAGGGTGGACATCATAAGCGAGAGGAGCCCACTTCTTTAGCAGAGTTATAGGCCTGTCCTATGGCAGTCACTTGTTTTCAGTACATGTCTTGTTATGAGTTCTGTGAGAGGATTTCTCAGATTCAGCACCACAGAGAGTTGGCGCGCCTTTTTGTTTTACACCTCCATGATGGACATGTCAATCTTGCAGGGGTGAACTTTACATTGACACCCGAGGTGATCTCACATGCTACAGGGATACCTAATGTTGGTGAGGTGTGGAATAAGCGCAAGATGCTAGATATTGTTCACTTTGAGCCTTATGTCCGGCCACCATTCATAAGACATTTGGCGGGTGTTTTTCCATTCAGGTTTTTCCGGAGCGAGTATCCTCCCATCATGAGGCTTATTATGCACTATTTTACCTGTGAGGGCAGATTTTCACAGGTGTACTCATATCACGTTCGCCTTTTGATGCACTTCACCCGAGTGAGGATGATGAACATCCCTGTTTTCTTCTTTCAGAACATTCAGAGGATGGTGCCCATGTTGCAGAGGAAGACCCCGGCACAGCAATACAGGAGCCTTCATCATTATGGTTTGATTCAGCTAGTAGTATTGCATCAGTTGACTTAGCAGGGCATCTCATGGGAGGAGTTCATCTCTCGTGAGTTTTTCACAGCGCCATCACAGCCGCATCCTGAGGTTGTTCATGAGGAGGGAGGACCATCACACCGGCATCACATCCCTGTCACTAGACATGTTAGTTCCTCATCTCAGCTCACTTATCAGAGAGGCCAGAGGGCCTTGTTTGCAGCAGCTCGGCGAGTACTATCTCCACAGCAGGTGGAAGGGGTCTCGCCTTCATCTTCAGCTCAACGAGTGTTATCTCCACATCAGGTGGAAGGGGCCTCGCTTTCTTCACCAGCACAGGTACCAGAGAGGGGCAAAGAGCCCATGCTTGATGAGGGTCCATCAGGAGTTCCCGATGTTGAGTTTGTTGATCTTGAGACCAGTTCTCCTAGCCAGGAGGAAAAGGAGATCATTCAACATCTCAGAGCTGAAAATGATGCTTTGCAGAGGAGATTTGAGGGTGCCCAATGGACCATCACTTACCTGGAGCAGCGCAACAAACAGTTGGAGGAGGAGAAAGCACGTGATGAGCTATGGAGGATTCGTAGTGACCGAACCTTAAACCGTAGAAGACCCGGTGACCCATTGCCTGCTGACCGAGAGTCTATGCTTATCCAGGAGAACACACACTTGGAGAGGCTGTTGGCTAAGGCCAACCAAGATAAAAAGTTGCTGAGGAACATGAAAAACCATTACTGGGCAAGAATTCATGTGTGCAAGGCCAAAATGAAGATGTTTCAAAGGCGATTGTCCGAGGCCCTAAAAGGGAAGAAGAAGACCAATCCACTCCGTATCTTGGCTGAGGCTTCACTCAAAGATCATGGCACTCAATAGCCTAGCCACAGCTCAAATCCCAAAATTTTTTGAGAATTTTGGGTAATTTTGGCATTTTTTGGTAATTTACAGGTTTTGGCTCTTTAACGGGTCTCACCCCCCGTGAGACCCTTTGTCATGGCAACTCCTTTTCACAAAAACTCAGCATTTCCTGATTTTTTATGCAAAGTTACATATGCCCATGGATGGACTTGAGTTTTTATGGAGTTTTGGGCCTCCAGAAGGTCAAAATACATGCAAAATTTGACTTTCTGCCACTTTTTTGAACTGCAGAAAGCTGTCTTGGGAGAATTGGTTTTTGACAGGGCAAATGAACTCCAAATTCAAAAATTCCAGTTGGGTTGGAAAGTCGACTCATGGACCTTTCCAACAAGCCCACTTTTGCGCAATTTTTCCACCTGCAAGTACCCCAAACAGAGCTCCAAAGGGGCACGACCCGTCAAGCAGGGGGGCGCGACCTGTCAGGCAGTTTTTTGCCAGATTGCACTGTACAACCCAGAAAACGTAGATTTGACTCAGTTTGACTTTTTGGGGTTGAATATGATTATCTTCAATGTAATTTTTGTAACTCTAAGAAACTTTTACTCTTGTTTAACACTTCTAGAAGATTCATTCATGAAATTGTTGGGTGTGGAGCCTGATTATCTTCTATATTCGAAGGTATCGCCACATAGGACCCCAGTTTGAAATGGGGGCGGCAACACCGCCCGTAAAATATTCGCTGCAGGGGGGTCCAGGGGGGGGCGGCTGCGACCTTTGGGAGCCCCCCCCTGGCGGGGGGTTTCGGGGGCAGCGCCCCCGAAGCTAAAAACAGCTGTAAAATTGCCTTGTAAAAGTATAGTAATTTCTAGTCAATCTGGGCCGTTCATTAGGCGGATGATCTGACGGTAGAACTTATGTTTAGTTTAGGGTTTTTTTCCCTAGAAGGAAACCCCTCTCTTTGTATGAGGGTATTGTATTTGAGGCTGTGAGATAGATGTGTATTCTGTGTGTGCGAGAAACAGAGAGGTGAGACTGTGAGAGAAAACAGAGGATATTACAACAGATTTGTTGTAGGTTGTGTCTCTTCATTTTGCTGGATAATAAAAAGGAAGGACTGGCTGTTCGGGGTGGACGTAGCCCAAACTGGGTGAACCACGTATATCTGTGTCTCTCTTGTTTTGTGCGTTTTCTGTGTTTATATTTCTGCAATATTTTATGTGTTCCATTGCTCCGTAATATATAATTTTCTAACAACTGGTATCAGAGCCGAAGGTCTATTTGGCTGATAAACTCGCAGGAAAGAAGGGTTCCTGGTTCGAGTGGGAGCAATGGCAGAAGATGGTAAGTTTAGGGTCGAGAAATTTAACGGCCAAAACTTCTCGCTGTGGAAGATGCAGATGGAAGATTATCTGTATCAGAAAGACCTATACCTACCATTGGGCGGAAAAACAAAGATGCCGACGGGTATGAAAGACAAAGAATGGAACCTTCTCGATAGAAAGGCACTCGGAACAATACGGTTGTGCCTTGCTGCGTCAGTCGCCTTCAACATTTCGAAGGAAACCACGACAGAGGGTTTGATGCAAACGTTGTCGAAACTATATGAAAAACCCTCGGCCTCAAACAAGGTATTTCTTATGAAACGGTTATTTAATATGAATATGTCGGAAGGTGGATCTGTTGCAAACCATTTAAATGATTTTAATACAGTTACAAGTCAGTTAAGTTCTGTAGGGGTAAACTTTGATGATGAAGTTAGAGCTCTGTTATTCTTGTGCTCATTACCAGAAAGTTGGAATGGTTTGGTAATGGCCATTAGTAACTCCGTTTCTGGATCTAGCACTTTAAAGTTTGATGATGTTGTCGGTGCTATCCTTAGCGAGGAAATGCGATGGAAAAGCTCCGGTGAGACATCGGGAAATGCTTTGAGTGCAGAGTCTAGAGGAAGAAAAATGGAAAGAGGAAAGAGCTCAGGATATCGCAGTAAATCAAGGAAAGGCAGATCCAAGTCCAGATCGGGGATAGTGTGCTGGAAATGTGGAAAGAAAGGACACCTAAAGAAAGACTGTAGATCTCAGAAGGGAAAAGAAGGAGATGCACAGCAAGAAAACAATCATGAAGCAAATGTGACAGGTGAGGTGTTACAAGATGCTTTGATTCTTTCTTTTGAAAATATTACTGATTCCTGGGTGGTAGATTCAGGGGCTTCATTCCATGCCACACCTGATAAGAAATACTTTCATGACTATGTTCAAGGAGATTTTGGACAAGTTCGTCTAGGTGATGATAAACCCTGTAAAATCGTTGGAGTGGGTAAGGTTCTTGTAAAACAGCAGAATGGAAACCAATGGCTATTAAAGGAGGTAAGGCATGTTCCAGATCTAAAGAAAAATCTGATTTCAACAGGGCAGTTAGGCGGTGAAGGTTGTGTGACAACTTTCACAGATAAATCTTGGAAGGTCACTAAAGGAGTCCTAGTAATAGCAAAAGGCGAAAAGGTTGGTACATTGTATTTATGCAATGGTATTTCTAACTCTGTTAATGCTTTAACTTCCAGAGGAGTAGATGCAGCATTATGGCATCATAGGCTCGGACACATGAGTGAAAAGGGGATGAAGATTCTTCACTCAAGGAATTTGTTGCCGGGTTTGAAGAATGTTGATTTGGACTTCTGTGAGAACTGCATTTATGGAAAACAGAAGAGAGTCAGATTTCTCAGAGTTGGGAAAGAAAAGAAGAACGAAAAATTAGAACTTGTGCATACAGACGTATGGGGACCTGCTCAAGTATCATCTCTCTGTGGCTCTCGTTATTATGTTACTTTTATTGATGATGCAACTAGAAAAACTTGGATTTATTGTATTAAGAATAAATCTGATGTATTTGATACTTTCAAGAAATGGAAAGCTTTGGTTGAGATTGAGACAGAAAAGAAATTGAAGTGTCTTAGATCAGACAATGGAGGTGAATATTGCAACAAAGAGTTTGATAGGTATTATTCAGAGCATGGAATTCGCAGAGAGAAGACAGTTCCAAGAACACCACAAGAAAATGGTGTGTCAGAAAGGATGAACAGAACAATCATGGAGCGTGCAAGGTGCATGAGATTGCATGCAGGATTGCCTTTATAGTTTTGGGCAAATGCTGTAGATACTGTTGTTTATCTAATAAACAGAGGGCCTTCAAGTTCCTTGGATGGTGGTGTTCCAGAGGAAGCATGGACAGGTAAAAAGGTAAACTACTCTATTTTAAAGCCTTTTGGTTGTGAGGCCTTTGTCCATATTGATAAAGAAAATAGAACAAAGCTTGAGGAAAAGTCAAAGAAATGTACCTTTATTGGATATGGTGTTAATGATTTTGGTTATCGCTTATATGATTACGAAAATCACAAAATCATTAGGAGCAGAGATGTAATATTCAATGAAAAGGCCTTGTATAAGAATCAGTTGCAGGAAAAGAAACAGGAAAAGGAAAACAAGGAATACGCAGTCCTTGATGAAATCACTGAAAAAGTAAAGGTGCCTGAAAATAATAAAAATCAACAACCACAACAACAGAAACCACCACAATAGCAACAGGCACCCCAAACACCTGAAAGTGGTGTTAGAAGATCTACCAGGATAGGTAGACCCCCTGAACGATACTCTCCTTCATTATATTATTTATTGTTGACTGATTCTGGTGAACCCGAATGTTATGAAGAAGCAATGCAGGTTGAAAGCAGGAAGAAGTGGGAGGTAGCCATGCAAGAAGAGATGGACTCCTTAATGCATAAACAGACTTGGGATTTAGTCAGGTTGCCTGTTGGAAAAACTACATTGAAGAATAAATGGGTTTACAGGCTGAAGGAAGAAGATGGAGGAAAACAGAGGTATAAAGCTAGACTTGTGGTGAAGGGGTTTGCACAGAAGAAAGGTATTGATTTTGATGAAATATTTTCTCCTGTTGTTAAAATGACTTCAATCAGAACTATTTTAAGTCTTGTAGCAGCTGAAGATTTGCATCTTGAGCAGTTAGATGTAAAGACAACCTTTCACCATGGGGATTTGGAGGAAGAGATATATATGCAGCAGCCACAAGGATATGAGGTGAAAGGGAAGGAGAAACTAGTGTGCAGGTTGAAGAAGAGCTTGTATGGCTTAAAACAGGCTCCAAGGCAGTGGTATCTAAAATTTGACAAGTTTATGTCTGAACAAGGTTATACTAGATGTCACTCTGATCATTGTGTTTATTTGAAAAAGCAAAATGATGGCAGCTATATTATATTGTTACTGTATGTAGATGACATGCTTGTTGCAGGATCTAACATGCAGGAAATAAATGTGCTCAAAAGAAAATTGGCAAATTCATTTGCAATGAAGGATTTGGGAGCTACGAAACAAATCCTTGGTATGAGAATAACTAGAGACAGGAAAAATCGTAAATTAACATTGTCTCAGAATGAGTACATACAAAAGGTGTTGAAAAGATTTAACATGCACAATGCAAAACCAGTTAGTACACCTTTTTCTAGCCATTTCAAACTTAGCAAGGAAATGTGCCCAAAGACCCAAGAAGACATGGATTATATGTCTAAATTTCCATATGCATCAGCAGTTGGAAGCTTAATGTATGCAATGGTCTGCACAAGGCCTGATATTGCACATGCAGTGGGAGTTGTAAGCATGTACATGAACAATCCAGGAAAGGAACATTGGATGGCAGTGAAATGGATTCTCAGATATTTGAAAGGTACCACAAATCAAGCATTATGCTTTGGTGGTTCAAACATCTCCCTACAAGGATATGTTGATGCAGATATGGCAGGTGACAAAGATAACAGGAGGAGCACTACAGGATATGTATTTACTGTTGGAGGAACAGCTGTCAGTTGGGTTTCAAAAATCCAAAGTGTTGTTGCACTTTCAACAACAGAAGCAGAGTATGTTGCTGCTACAGAGGCTAGTAAAGAAATGATTTGGTTACAAAGGTTTATGGGTGAATTGGGTAAGGAGCATGATATGGGCACGTTATACAGTGATAGCCAAAGTGCCATTCATCTTGCAAAGAACTCAGCATTTCATTCTAGGACTAAACACATACAGCTCAAGTACCATTTCATACGATCAGTGTTGGAAGATGGAGAGTTGAAGCTGGAAAAGATACACACTAGCCAGAATCCTGCAGATATGCTAACAAAAGTTGTAACCAGGGAGAAACTGAGAATATGCTCAGTTTCAGTTGGTCTTCAAGGATGACGATTAAGATGAGAAACAACCAGGTCCAAAGAGGAGTCATTGTCCAGCAAATGGAGCAGCGGTGGAGTTGCTACAATCAGTCTCCAAGTGGGAGATTGTTGGGTGTGGAGCCTGATTATCTTCTATATTCAAAGGTATCGCCACATAGGACCCCAGTTCGAAATGGGGGCGGCAACGCTGCCCGTAAAATATTCGCTGTAGGGGGGTCCAGGGGGGGCGGCTGCGACCTTTGGGAGCCCCCCCCTGGCGGGGGGTTTCGGGGGCAGCGCCCCCGAAGCTAAAAACAGCTGTAAAATTGCCTTGTAAAAGTATAGTAATTTCTAGTCAATCTGGGCCGTTCATTAGGCGGATGATCTGACGGTAGAACTTATGTTTAGTTTAGGGTTTTTTGCCCTAGAAGGCAACCCCTCTCTTTGTATGAGGGTATTGTATTTGAGGCTGTGAGATAGATGTGTATTCTGTGTGTGTGAGAAACAGAGAGGTGAGACTGTGAGAGAAAACATAGGATATTACAACGGATTTGCTGTAGGTTGTGTCTCTTCATTTTGCTGGATAATAAAAAGGAAGGACTGGCTGTTCGGGGTGGACGTAGCCCAAACTGGGTGAACCACGTATATCTGTGTCTCTCTTGTTTTATGCATTTTCTGTGTTTATATTTCTGTAATATTTTATGTGTTCCATTGATCCATAATATATAATTTTCTAACAGAAATAGGTGAAAATTAAATGAATGAATTGGTTTCCTAGCTTATAGAGGCAAGTTGTTTTGACTGCCTAGATTTTAGTGCTTAGTTTAGAAGTGGTTGAAACATCTCCTAGGATAGTGAGCTCGACCCATGGAGGCAGGGAAAGAGGTTAGATCATCTATATTATGTACTTTCTTTCTCATTTTCATGGTTGGACTCTTGAGGGAGAAGCTATCATTGTATTATTCACTGTATCTCTGCAATTTTTGGCTAAGGAAGACCAGGGTTTTGCAGTCCTCTTTGGGATTCTTGTGGACTCATGTGTTGATGGTGTGTTTCTCAATGTACTTCTAAGCTTGTTATGTGATTCATTTCCTTTCTTTTACTTCTGCACATTAAACAAATGAAGTTTTAAAGTAAGAATTCATGCCTGCCATGCTCTGCTTTTAAGTTTGTTTAATTTCAATGTTTTCTACTGTCTAAAGAGAATTCAAAGTTATTGTTTGCTCTCTTTAGCTCTTCATCTTTCTTTCCTGACCATCCACTTCAGTTAAAGGGATCAACACTGTCTCCTACCTCGCCCCAAGGAACCCCCTGCAGAAACTGTGTCCAATCCCCGCACCCAAAATTTTCCTCTCCTCAAATTGCCACCAAAAACCCCAAAAAACCAAAACCAAACTCTTTGATCAGTTTACTAGCCTAATATCAGTGTTACCTTATTGGTCATCTCATCTATTGAAGATTTTACGAGATAGACCGGAGAGAGCCTTCTCCTGCCCCGTAGGGCTAGCTACGAGGCTAAATGGTTTGATGTTTCCTTGAGGTTTACCTTTCTCAGCCTGAGGTGAAATTTCAAGCGCTAACACATGGCTTCTACTGTCCATAGTGCTTGTGGCTAGAATTGTGAGAGGATATTCAATTCCCCATAATTGACAGGGATTTACCAGAGGCCGCAAAGTACACTTCACTCTAGGCCACAAAGGATTTCTCTAGGATCCGCAATAGCAAAATATTCTGGGTGTTCATGGAGATGAGCCTCAGAATGGGGATCAACCGTAAGCCGTGGTTGTCACCCACTGTTTACAACAGTTTGTAGAGTTTTTCAGAATTCAAAGTGGGCATGCATAACATTTATATGAGAGCACGCAAGGACCTGACTAAACAATGGATGAAGCTACCCTTTGTAGCCACAGATGATGTATCTTTAATGTCCTGGAGACATGGCCGCCAGAATGGTGGGCCCTAGACATCGTGGAGATAGAGAAGTTGGCGACACAGAGGAAGAAAGAAGAGGCCAAGTTGCACATCGCAAAGTTGGCAGAAAAGAGAAGGGAGGTAGCAGCGACAGCAGAAGTGCCGACAGCACAGGACGCTGCACAGACAACGCTTGAGCAGGAATAGGTTGCAACAACAGTAGCAATAGTGCAGGAGGCAGCCGTGAAGGTGCATGAGGGGTAACCTTCACCTTCACATGGGTAAGAATCTGAGGACGAAGAGGAAGGTGCAGACCCCCAAACCATGTCAACACAATTAAAGCACCAGCACCCAGCCGAGCGGGTCGGGTCGCGTAAGAAGGTGAAGGCATCAAAGTTGTCGATTGACCCGATCACCCTAACCAAGGGTGATCTGCACGACATCGGTGAGACAATGCACGATGTCATCTCTGAGGCTCTCCAAGATTTCATGCAGGAGAACCAGATTGTGTTGGGGGCCCTCACAGCATAGTTGCAAGAATTACAGGCGTGCCCTCCCCAGGTTGGTACCCTTTCGAGTAGCCTCACAGTTGGCTCAATAGCAGCAGAAAAAATGTTTCACGCATGGATGATGAATACCATAGTGTTGTCAGAAGGGGCACTAGTGACATCAAATGAGGCTGACAGGCCTACGGTTAGTGTGCTGAAAGGTCTCGGTCTCAATATGGCTGCACTCCAATGAGATACCATATATTTTTTGCAGGATGGGATAACTGTAGAGCTGCGCGCTAGGGGGGCTGTGCACTACAAGTCCTCAATGAGAAAAAAATCAATATGGAACAACTGAGCTTGCAGCGAGATGAAGTGGTGTCGTAGAATCAATAGCTGGTACAAGTAATAGACGACGCTTGCCAAAGCATCTCGGAGCTAGCCATCCCAGCAGACATACCAGTAGAGACGCGAATCCACAAGTTAGCAGCAAGGGTACGTGAGGCGAGGGAAGAAATGACAAAGGTTCAACTGGTGCTGAACCTTTAGATCGCTGAGCCACGATTAAAGGCGCAACCATCCAACCCCCCTGGAAGTCAAAGAACAATGCACTAGCGTTATCACAACAGGACTAGAGGAAATTGGCAGTGCAGTGCGAGACTGCACCAGCATGTTGGAAGAATCATTTGAGGTCATCACAAATCTGCAGGAGGACCCCAACATCTAGCGCTTAGAGACAGAGGTGTGAGAACTCAAATAGTGGTATGATAGCATCAAAGGAACTGCATAGATGGTGGCCCTCACTCAGAGGCTCGTGCAGATGCAACAGGCTAATGCGTTGAAAGAGAAGGTGGACGCGAAACGACACAAGGAAGCAGTCATGAAGGCGCACGTTCAACCTTGGATCGACAAGGCCTTCACCATCACAGCAGAAATTGAAGGCAAGATCGCACACATGTAGGGGATGCATGTGTTGATGCAGAGAAGCACTCCCGACATAGAGGTCTTGGAACAACGTATGCAACAGATCCAACAAGCAGCAACTCAGTGCGCTGCTGACCTTGCCGCAGTTCGAGAACAGTTGGAGGGACTCCATGCAAAGATCTCTGCATTGATAGAATGACTCAAGGGTGAGTCACAATATTTGTGTTGGGGGTCTGTTGGGAATGGAATCCCCCCCAAGGCATGTTTTGGGGCTTAAAACCCAAGTTTTGACCAAATCTTGTTGTAAAAGCTCCGCGAATTGCAAGCACGAGGCACAAAAGTATGATAGAGTCACAGGGTTGTCCACCCTAGTTTTGTAATGTAATTTCAGATGGATAGACCTACCCATGGTCTGCGAACCATGGGATTGTATAAATAGATTGAGGATCTAAGTGTAGAAAAAAAGGAAGAATGAAGAGAGATGGAAGAATGAGAAGTCTAAGTGATTGAGTCGAAGTTTAAAGTGTGTTTGTGGGTCGTAGGGTAGGAGAAGGCTCTGCAGCTGAGTGCACAGAGGCCTAGTAGTTCGCAGCTAAGTGCATGGACCCCTACAGCTGAGTGTGCAGGGCAGGTCGATTATGTAACCATTGGAGAATCAATAAAGAGAAGTTTTGCTATAATTCTGTGTATCTTTTTCTGGTTTAATGCATGATTGGATATAATTTGCAAATATATTGTTTATTTACTGCGCAAACATGTATGAATGTTTTGTATTGTTAAGTATAACTTAAGACATTTAAGTAGGCGAAGGTTCTTAAATAATACTGGAAGATAAATAAGATCTTGGGTAATAGTGCAGAGTGTGGCACAACCCCTGGTTAGGGCTGAGCGAAGGCAGGGTATCAGGCCATGAGGAACAAAAGGTGCGCGAAGCAACCTACACGCATGCAAAAACAAAGGACCAGTTGAAGCATCAGACATCTCCAAGGTGCGGAAACCTCGTTCTAACACCCTGCCACACTACTTCGAGTGAGACCTCAGTCCGAGCTCCGCGGACTGTTGCCGAAAGGGCCAGTAGTACAGGGATTTGTTTCGCTAATTAACTCCAAACCTGGGTCAGGCCCCAACAAGCCAACATCATGTATGGCCAGTGTCTCTTTGGAAGCAATCCAGTGTAGGATTCTAGCTAAATATTATGCCCTATACCTCAAGGAAGAGTGGCTGCATTTCCAGATCAAGACCCTAGCATAGGGGGTAATCATATGGGCCTTAATTGACCTCCTAGCTTAGTCAAACCAATGTTTCTCACAACTTATTACATGTTTTTTATTATATCTTGTTTATGAGATGAGTTAGAGTTGGATATTATGCCTAGTGGACTAATATGCATTGAATGCAGGATTCAAGGAGAAAATCAAGGAATTTTAGCAAATACTAAGGTTAAAAATAGAATGGGACAAGGGAGAGGGATTGTAGGAGGTAAATCCTCCTCATTTACTTCTCCCCCATTCGAATATTCCTCCATCCATCACACTAGCTCGAAGTGCAAGTAGCCAAGCCATGAGGATTAGAAGGCAGCCTAGCAAGTGAGAGACAAAGAGCTAGTTTATCTCGAGTTTGGGAGCCGAGCATCCCTAATTTTAAGGAAGTCGTTGGGGAATTTAGTTGTATAAGTAGAGAGGCCTATAGCGTCATTAGGACTTGAGTTTTTGTTGTAAAACTCTAACCTATTTTCGAGATCCAGACTTGTGAAAGTTTTATTGATGTAATTTTTTGTTTTGGTAATAAGAATGAGTTTTGTTTTGAGCTAGCACTGAGTTAACTAAGAGGGTTGAATCTCTTTGATATTTTTAATTGAGTATTCTAAAATTAATCCTAGAATACTCAATTAAAAATATCAAAGATAATACTCTAATATAGAGAGTAACATCATCTCCATATTGATTCTAAATTTAGACATTAACCATAACGTAAACACCTTAACGACATAAGTAACTTCTAACACATACAGTGCACTTGTACTTCATCAGTTTACCTGCCCTAGTCGATAAGTTATACTTACAATTTAAGAACATTAAATTGACTAAAAAAATACAATTATGAAGACCACCACTAGTTACATTCTTCAACACTCCCTCTTAACTAGGGAGGTATTCATAATTAGATACATATAAAGGTACATGGAATATATCATAATGATATGAACTACGAAGAGTCTAGCACATGCAGTGTTAAAAATTACATACCTGACCAAGGTACTCTAATTGGGTCAGACTTAGGTGTAATAAAGGTTTATCCTCTCTAGGTACCATCAGGATTTTAAGCTCTAACATCAACCTAGGGATCTGGGTGTGTATCCAAGGTCAAATCTCTATGACCAACACCACCCTCCCTACTTTAGGATCTAGACATCAACACATGGGTTGGACAGATGTCCTCCCAAGCATCTTGTAGCCACAAGATGCTTCATCTCTCCCTATCAACTAAATTTGTAACATCAACAAATCCAAGCATGCTTCTAAAATATTCAAACTTCTTATTCAGAAGATATTTCGTCAACATGTCAACTACATATTCATCCGTCGGAATATATTGTAGCTTCACGACCCCATCTTGAACCAAATTTATAATTTTATGGTACTTGTTATTGATATTCTTCATCTTGGCATGTAATACGAGGTATTCAAACATCTTGATGCTGATTTTACTATGTCAATTTATCACTGTAGGATCTAGAGGCTTTCCAAACAAATATGACAAGAGTTTTCTTAACCAAACATCTTCTTTTCCTATTTAACATGCAACAACATATTTCGCTTCAGCACTACTTAAAGCAACAAGATCTTGTTTTCTACTTATCCATGAAATCATTACAAATACCAAATTGAAATAGCCATTGGCAGTGCTTCTTCTATCAGTTTCATTGCCACCCCAATCAAAATCTGTAAAACCTGCTAACTTATCTTCCTTTCCATCATAGTTCAGGTAGTGATGAATTTTACCATGTAGGTATCTCAAGATATGCTTGGAAAATATAAAATGACCATGATGAGGCTCCAACTGAAATTGACTCAAAATATTTACAACAAAGCATATATCAGGTCTCATATTCACCAAGTACATCGAAGAGCCCACCAACTTACGATAGCTTACATGATTGACAAGAATAGAGTGATAGCTTCTCAACTTCTTGATATTTGTGATCATGTGAGTAGTCATAGGCTTGGAATCTATCATATCGAACTTTTGTAACATCTTTATTATGTACTTACCTTGACCAAGATATATCTCATCGAGTTCCAGCCAAACTTCCAAGCCCAAGTAATACTGCACGAGTCCCATATTTTTCATTTCAAATTCTGCTGCTAGCATTTTCCTGCATTCTAGAATTATGTGCTCCACAACTATAATAAATAAAGCATCCACATATAGTAGTAAAATGTCTAGTTCATTCTTCACTATCTTAATGTACAGGTTTTCATCAACAGAACTTTTGATGAACCCAATCCTTAACAAATATGCATCCATCCTTGCATACCAAGCCCTAGGAGCTGGCTTCAAGCCATATAAATATTTCTTGAGTCTGCAAACATGAGTATACCTATTATTTATCTCAAAGCCTTTTGGTTTTTCAATATGTACTTATTCATCAATGATTCCATTTAGAAACTTGGTTTTGACATCCATTTGATGGATATTCCATCCCATAGTAGTAGCTAGCGAAACCAAAGTTCGAGTAGTAGTATACCTGGAAATAGGAGCAAAGGTTTCTTCATAATATATTCCTTCCTTTCGTGAGAAAACCCTTGCAACAAATCTGGTTTTGTATTTCTCTATTCTTCCATCAATGACATGTTTGATTTTGTAAATCCATTTGGAAGTGACAATAGATTTGTCACTAGTTTTAGGAATAATTTCCCAAACCCCATTCTTCATGATGGATTGATATTCTTCCTACATCACTTTGTTCCATTCTTCTTGATGAGTGGATTATTCAAAGGTAGTTGATTCTTCTTTGATTAAATTCATCATGTATGATGCATATCCTAAGTATCTCTTCAATCTTTTGCTTTCTATGAAAGTTCCTTTAGTTGCTCCATGTCCTTTGACATATTCAAGTGTAGCGTTTAACCAATTTGGCCTATTCTTTGTTTCAGGAATGATTATATGTTGAATAGTCTCACTTGGTTCTTCTTCTTCATCTTCTTGGTTTGTAGGTGCCTTGTCATGTTTCTCTTCTTCTTCAAATCTTCTTCATCAGATTTGATTGGTATTTCCTTGGATCTTTTGTAGGCACGGTTTTCATCAAATATAAAATCCTTGATAACTTCAATTTGTCTTCCTTCCTTGATATAGATTCGATAAGCCTTTGATGAAAGGCTATAACCAACGAAGATACCTTTGATACTTGTAGAGTCTAACTTATTTCGCTTGTATTTTAGAACATGTATGTATGCGACACACCCAAAGTTTTGGAGGTCTACACATGGCTTCTTCCTTGTGAATGCTTCTTTTGGTGTCATATTATCAAGGATTATATGAGGATTTCTATTTTGTATATATATTTCTGTCATGGTTGCTTCTACCCATATAAATTTCAGTAGATCTTGATCAAATATCATAGTCCTTATGCATTATTCAATGGTTTTATTCTTCCTTTCTACTACTCCATTCTACTCAAGGTTGTAGGGAACAATGAGCTCCCTCTTAATACCTACTTCTTTACAATATGCAATCAATTCTTTTGAAGTGTATTCCCCTCCATTGTCAGATGTCAAAGTCTTTATCTTTCTTTCATTTAAGGTCTCAACTTCAAATCTAAATTCCTTGAAATTTTCAAATATTTTATCCTTTATCTTGAGAAGATAGATCCATGTATTTCTACAGTGATCATCAATGAATATCACATAGTAAATATGGCCCCCAAGGGATTTATTAGACATTGGCCCACACACATTGGAATGAATGAGGTCTAAAATCTCCTTAGACCTTGTATCATTGCTTGTAAAAGGTTCCCTAGTATTTTTTCCCAAATCACATCCCTTGCATACCACTTCATGATCTTCCTTGATGTTGGGGATGATTTTTAGCATTTGACTAAGAGAGGGTGTTATATTGTAATGAATATGCCTTTATCTTCTATGAAAATTTTCAATAATATTGATCTCCATGTGAAATAGAGCTTGAGGAGATGGTGTTATATCTCTATATAGTCTTCCCTCACAAACTCCAATAACTTTTTCCTTTTCAATACTTGAATCCTTTCCCCAAACCAAAAATTTCTAGTTACAAAGGAAACCCTATATCATTTATCTTTTAAAAAAGAAATGGAATGTAAATTCTTTCTCAAACCTGGGACATAAAGGATTTTGTTGAGGAGAAGTTTTTCTCCACTTTCTAGTTTCAATGAGTGTAGATCCAAGGCCCTTGACTGCATAGTTGTTGTTGTCTCCTAGCTCCATTACATGTGAAGATGGTTCCCTTGATAGAGTATGATGTTTTGCAATTTCTCTCATCATATGCCTTGAGGGTCCACTATCAATGATCCATGCATTGTCATCATCAAGTGCCTGCCAGTGCAACCAAGAATCCTTCACTCTTGACTCTCTTAGATTAATTGTAGATAATCCTTCCAATCCAACTTCCTAAAATTTTCATGATATTGAGACCCATATTCAATTAAATTTCCATTGAGGGAGTAACATTTCATTCCAATAATTCTTTTCCCTTCTTCAAATGATAGCCAACAAAGTGATCGTCAACCTTCTTCCACCTTAGCTCTGATACCATGTTGAGAAATCAATGCTTATAGGAATTAGGTTTTGATTCCTCTTTCTTGATAATTAATTTTAATTTATGTTGGATTATTTTACTTCTTTTTCAGTTTATCTTTAATCATGTAATTACCAAATTAAATGTATATGAATACCACAAGAAGAAGATACACAAGACGTAGGCACTTAGCTAGGGAAAAACCCCTCCAAGGGGAAACCTAGTCCAACTCTTCCACTAGTAGATTCAAATCAAGATGAGATAATCCAAGACCATATAAACCTAGACAAAGCCCTCCTCCAATCATCAAGTTATCCATTCCTTCTAGATTATCCTTTTCAAAGTCTCCAAGTGACAACTTCCCAGTAGCAGTTACAATCCAAAATTTCGATGCCAAACTACAAATTTTCGTCCCTCGACAATAGACTCTTCAGACCTGCAATAGATTCAGAATTTTGGCACCAGCTACAATCGAGAAAATTTGCATGTGTGATAGATATAGAACTTGATTTTAGGTATTCCAACTTATTGTATAATTCTCCAACAAATTTTCTCTCTTTTTCTGCGTCTTCTTCTTGTAGATCGAACTTGTTGAGTGAGTGTTTCAAATAGGTCAAGCTACCTCTCTATATATAGCCTTTCTGCTGGGTTGGATTCCCTTAATTTAGGTCAACTTCATGAGGACAGGTTTGACTTCGTGTGGAGGTGACAAATTACCTTTGTGACTCAAAAATTTGATCTGAAATTGATCCAAGATAATTAATTAAGGTATTACAGACGCATGTACATGGATGTGCCTATGTTATTTTATGCAACGGATCGATAATATTGCGAAATACACAGGCACTGAAGTAGTTAGAGAAAACATAACAGGCAAACATATAAACACAATAAGTTTAATAAGGAGTTCACCCAACTCTCCTGGGCTACGTCTCCTGGTCCAGCCTTCAGTGGTGGCCTCTCTATTATGTTTTCAAAGTAGAGTTTTTACAACAGTGAGCTCAATATGAGTCTCACTCAACAGATATAATCAGCAAGACTATACTTGGATCCCCCAAGTCTCTGGAGTACATAGAATCTCCTTTCTGAAATTTGACCTCTATTGGTCATAGTAGTATGAGCCCAATCTGAGACTCATACATGACAGGCATGTACAAAGGAGTTTTCTTGAACCTCTCAAAGCTTCTCTGGAGTACACAGACTCTCTGACTCTCTCTGGCTCTATCTGGCTTGATGCTACCTTTAGGTCAGCTCAGCTTCTTCACTTTGTTCTTAGCTTTCTTAACTCGCTGCCTGCTTTGTTTCTGTCAGTTCATGGCTTTAAAGCCAATTTTCTTTTTGATTGTTTATTTCTGCTTCCCAGCTTTCTGGTTCTCTTGCCTCTGTCTATTTGAATTCCTCTGTTCTGCGTCATCATCACTGTGTAACACCTTATAGGGAGGTGGCCACCTATTTCGTAACAAACTGAGTGTCAGTTCTCTTGGAAATGTTTGAACGGCCGTTATTTCTATTTTCTCCCAGATTGCCCGCGAAACACGAATCTTTGCCAATTCATCTTCCATGTTGGACTTAAAACCTTATACAACTCAACCTATTTACCCCGTTGAATCCGGTCATCCATCGAATCGCATTTATGCCGTCGATCTGGGGCCTCTAGATCCTACAGTCTTCATCCATATCAAGCGAGTAAGTAGCATGACGTTTACCCGTCTGATGTGAGCGGTTTTCTCTGTCTTCCACCAGATGCGTGGCACCCATTGTGTGGCATCGACGGGACTCAGTTGAAACTTCTTACCACTCGAAGCCCTTCCGATATCCTGCCGGTTTTTGTGTGGGACCCCGCCTTTGACGAAATTGGCACGATATCCGTACGTTTTATAACTTTTCGGGTTCGGGTCACTCGGGGCTTTTCCATCTTTGAGGGGTTTTCCCGGTGATATGTGATTAGCGACTTATCACTAATCGCATATGAGAAACCTCCCCCATTTCTCGAAAAGAGCTCTTGTTTTTCCAATTCGTGACAGCGCGCATTACCATGGACCAACGGTCTGCGCGCTTGATCGAGGGTCCTTGTTTCTTCACACTTCTCACAAATCACAACTGTTTAGAGGATATTTCTAATAAGCTCGATCTTTGTAAGACTTGAAACTTTGGCATGAATTTTACGAAGTTATGAAAACTTAGAGAGTGTTTTAGGATCCAATTCGGATCACGACCTTCCCACTGAAAAAGATTTTGGACCACCAAAAGTTCGTTTTTAAGCATCAATCAAGTGAGGGTATAAATTTCTCGCTTGCCCAATTTCTATCCATTTTGCACTGCTTGGTTTTGAACCTTTAAGTCTAATCCTAAGGTACTCAACATCCCCTCTGCACGTAGTTCTCACCTTCATATCTAGAACTGTATCTTCCTGCAACTCATTGAAATTTTCAGGTAACAGATCATCAACAGAAGGCAATTGACTCTGCTCTTTGGGATCTTCAATCAATGAAGGTTCAAATAGTCTCAAGCTATCTGCATTAACAACTGAGTAGATGTGCATGTAAGCTAGTAAATCAAGGCGAAAAGCATTCTCACCAATATTCTCAAGGATCTTGAAAGGTCCATACCTTATTGGCTTCAGCTTCTTACCTTCACCTTGTGTTCTGTCTTTGCTGATATACAACCAAACTTGATCACCAACTTAGAAACTATGCTCAATCCGATGCTTATCGTGCCTTACCTTGTACTTGGCTTGGCTCTTTTCTAGCTATTCCTGTACTGCCTGGTGAATCTCTTGGATTTGTTCAATGAACTTGGTTGCCTTGCCCACATCATTGTGTCCATCAACTGCTATGTCTTTACCAAAGACAAAATCCAAGGGAGACCTTGGTGTGAAACCAAAACAAGTCTCAAAAGGAGATCTTTGTGTAGAAGAATGTTTATCTCGGTTGTAAGCATGTTGCACATAACATAAATGTTCATCCCA
The DNA here is from genome assembly GCA_031772625.1 of Pinus tabuliformis. Taxonomy (NCBI): domain Eukaryota; kingdom Viridiplantae; phylum Streptophyta; class Pinopsida; order Pinales; family Pinaceae; genus Pinus; species Pinus tabuliformis. Next base: position 706,035,674 of record CM062808.1, on the reverse strand, counting down.
AAGCTTGGGATGCTTGCTGTAATAGCCTCTGAGAAATTGGATCACTATCCTATTGACTACCTCTGTTTGGCCATCTATTTGTCGATGAAAGGTTGTGCTCTTCTTCAGTTTCGTGTCCATTAATTCCCATAGACTCGACCAAAGTTTCCCAACAAATCGGGTATCTCGATCAGATACAATGGAAGTGGGTAATCCAAAATGAACCCATAAATGCTGAAAGAACAACTTTGCAGTTTGTTCAGCAGTAATTTGTTTGCTACAAGTTATTAAAATACACATCTTGCTAAACCTATCCACAACAACATATAAATAGTCATGACCTTTTCTAGATTTAGGAAGTCCCCCAACAAAGTCCATGGAAACACTTTCCCAAGGATGAGAAGGAACTAGTAGTGGAGTGTACAAGCCTAGTTTTCTATTGTTGGGCTTTCTTTTAGCACACATGGTACAACCTCTTACATATCTAGAAACTATCTCATTCATTTTTGGCCAATAAAAAAATCTTTGTAGTTGTGCAACTGTTTTACTTACACCAAAGTGACCTGATATTAGAGAAGCGTGTGCTTCTCGAATTATCTTTACTCTTTCAGTTTGTGAAATGCATAACTTTCCAAAATGATACAAGATTTGGTCCTTAACATGATAATCCAATTCTTCTACTTGTTTTCCATGACTTAAAGTTGCATATACATCTTTAAAACCTATATCTTAAGCATATTGTTCAATGTAGCTTTCATGCAATACTAAATTATGCTTAAGTATAGCAGATGCACTTATGATTGGTCTAGACAACATATCTACAACTTTATTGTGTATGCCCTTTTTATATCTCTGACAATATGAAACTGTTGTAGAAAACCCATCCACCTATAGTGTCTTGATTGCTGCAACTTAGTTTTTGAGTGAAAATATTGAAGTGGTTGATGATCAGTATGTATAACTATCTCTTTGCCCATTAGGTACTGTTTCCACTTTTTCACACTCTGTACTAATGCATACAATTCTTTATCATATGTGGGATAATTAACTACTGCAGAATTAAATGTCTCAGAATGATAACATATGGGTTTACTGTGCTGCATCAACACTACTCCCATGGCATAGTCACTGGCATCTGTTTCAATATCAAAAGGTCTTTGAAGATCGAGCAGTGCTAGTACTGGTGTTGTACTAATCTTTTCTTTTAAGGTGTCGAAGGCTTTCTACTATTTTCCTCCCCATTGAAACACCTTGTTCAATCTTGTTAAAGGATGTAAGGGAGCTGCAATTAAGGAAAAGTTAGCAATAAACTTTCTCCAATATTGTGCTGCTCCTAAGAAGCTTCTAACTTCTGTAGCAGATTTGGGCTTAGGCCAATTTACAATGACTACAACCTTAGAGGGATCTATCTTCAGTTCACCACTCCCTACAATATGACCCAAATAATTCAAAGATGTTTTGCCAAATTCACATTTTGATAGCTTAACATAAAGATTTTGTTTTTTAAAAGCATCTAGAGTATGCTTTACATGCTTCAAATGTTCTTCCCATGTTTTAATAAATATAAGAATGTCATCTAAATATACAATGACAAAATAATCAATAAAAGGTCTGAGTACATCATTCATTACTCCCATGAAAGTAGTAGGAGCATTAGTTAAGCCAAAAGGCATAACCAACCACTCATACAATCCATGCTTTGTTTTTAAAGCAGTCTTCCATGCATCTTGCTCTGCAACTCTGACCTGATGATAGCCACTATGCAATTCCAACTTGGAAAAATAAACAGCTTCTTTCAACTGATCTAGTAGATCATCTATGCGAGGAAGAGGATAACGATTCTTGATCGTTATCTTATTCAGTGCTTGGTAATCAATGCACATTCTCCATGAGCCATCTTTCTTTCCTACCAAGACAATTGGAGACCCACATGGCGATGTGCTAGGTCTTATGAACCCTTTCTTGAGAAGCTCCTGTACCTGCTTCTTGATTTCTGCATTCTCTAAAGCGAACAACTTGTACATTCCGATGTTAGGCAATGGAGCATCTTGCTGCAAATTAATATCATGTACTATTTCCTTTTTGGGTGGCAGACCTTTAGGTTCTTGAAATAGTATATCATATTCTAAAACAAGTTTTCCTAAATCAGCTTGTTGTTTAGCATTACAACCCTCAAATACATTGATTTTATCAGGTTTCTTTTCCTTTACAACCATCAGTAAAAATTGTTTGCATGAATTTATAATTCTTTTCATCCGCCCTAAGTTTATGAGAGTATAATTATTCTTGATTTTATGCGCTGTTACAATATTCGATTCAATATTTAACAAGTTGATACTTGTTTTCAGCTCTATAGAAAATGTCTTTTCTATCATACAAGTCGGGACTTCCTAAAACAATTCCAGATATATCCAAGGGAACAATATCTAACTCAACCTCATCTACAAATGCTGACCCAAAAGAAAACCTAAGTTTACATTGTCTAGTCACTTGTAGTTGTGCTTTATCACATAACCAACCTAATGGATATGGCTTTTTGTGAGGTGTGGTTAGTAATCCCAACTTCTTTACAATTTATTTAGAAATTAAATTTACTTGTGAGCCACTATCAAACAAAGTATCAATCTTTTGATGCTTGGAAACAAATCGAATATGAAAAATCTCATGTCTTTTTCTCTCATTTTCTTCATTTTTAGTAGATTGTGCAGAATTACTAGTAGATGCTTCAGAATTTTTACCTTTTATACCTGTGGTTACGAATGTTGTTTCATCCCCTGAGTCTGACCCCAAATATTTTTGAATAGCTGCAACAGTCTTCTTCTTTTTGCCATCGTACTTCTTGGGTTTCAGCTCCTGATGCAGAATCCAACAGTGTTAATCATCATGCCCATCCTTCTTGCAGTGAGTTCATGAAGGTTGGGTCTTTTATACAACATTTTTCTTCCTCTCTTTCCATTTTTGTTTTCTCTTTTCCTTATTCTTGCTTGCAGTGGGTTTTGATGATACCCCAACTTCTGGTTTCACAATCTTGCCTCTAGCCTCTAGATGTGTAGCTTGAACAAATACCTCATCTATGCTAGTGGGATTAAACATGAGAATGGTGTGCTTTAAATAGCTATGTAGACCACCTATATACTTCAGCAAAGTTTCAGGTGAGTCTAAAGAAATTCCTAGAATCAAATCTCTTTTCCTAAATTCTTGGGTGTAGCCTTGTACACTCTGCCCTTTTAACTGGCGAAGAGTTTTCCAGCTCATCATGGCTTGTTGCATATAGGCTAGTGGATAGAATTGCTTTTTAATTGCAGAAAAAAATTCACTCCAGACAGAAAGAATTTTACCATGCTTCTTCATGTCAGCTTGTGTCCTGCCTTCCCACCATACCAAGGTAGTGCCTCCAAGGCGTAGGCTGGCCAGCTAAATCTTACTTTTGTCTGAGTCGATGCTCTGCACTCTGCAATATACATCAATCTGTCTAATCCAATTATCCAACTTCTTTGTGTTCAACTCTCCATCATATATCAACAAATCAAATTTAACATCTAATTTGATCAAAGATGTATTCTTTTTATTTTCAGGGCTACTAGAGTGGTCATGGAGGAAAGATTATTCTACTCCTTTATCTTGTTTGGAGTTTGATGAATCTTCACCTCTACCCTTCTTAAATTCTCTATACATTTCTTCTACCAAGGCTTTCATGGTCAAGAAACTGTACATGAACTGGGAGTTTGATTCCAAAGGACTTTCTTCTGACATTTTCCTCTTAGGATAGACTCGTCCAATTTTTGGGTTAGCTTCAACCAACTCTCCTTCTCCTAATTTAAACTTTGATCTAGTTAGCATTCAACAACAAAATCCAACACGAGCTTGTCTAACCTTAGTAACCTAGAGATCTGATACCACCTGATCTAAAATTGATCCAAGATAATTAATTAAGGTATTACAGACTCATGTGCATGGATGTGCCTATGTTATTTTATGCAACGGATCGATAAGATTATGAAATACATAGGCATTGAAGCAGTTAGAGAAAACATAACAGGAAAACATATAAATGCAACAAGTTTAATAGGGAGTTCACCCAACACTCATAGGCTACGTCTCATGGTCCGACCTTCAGTGGTGCCCTCTCTATTATGTTTTCAAAGCAAAGTTTTTACAACATTGAGCTCAATATGAGTCTCAATCAACAGATATAATCAGCAAGACTGTACTTGGATCCCCCAAGTCTCTGGAGTATACAGACTCTCCTTACTAAAATTTGACCTCTACTGGTCACAGTAGTATGAGCCCAATATGAGACTCATACATGACAGGCATGTACAGAGGAGTTTGCTTGAATCTCTCAAACCTTCTCTAGAGTACACAGACTCTCTGAATCTCTCTAGCCCTATCTAGCTTGATGCTGCCTTCAGGTCAGCTCGGCTTCTTCTCTCTATTCTCTGCTCTTAGCTTTCTTAACTTGTTGCCTGCTTTGTTTCTGTCAGTTCGTGGCTTTAAAGCCAATCTTCTTTCTGACTGTTTGTTTCCGCTTCCTAGCTTTCTGGTTCTCATACCTCTATCCATTTGAATTCCTCTATTCTGCGTCATCATCACTGTGTAACGCCTTATAGGGAGGTGGCCACCTATTTCATAACAATCTAAGTGTCAGTTCTCTTGGAAATGTTTGAACGACTGTTATTTCCATTTTCTCCCAGATTGCCCGCGAAACACGAATATTTGCCAACTCATCGTCCATGCCAGACTTCAAACCTTATACAACTCAGCCTATTTACCCCATTGAATCCGGTCATCCATCAGACTGCATTTTCGCCGTCGATCTGCGGCCTCCAGATCCTATGGTCTCCGTCCATATTGGGCGGGTAAGTAGCATGACGTTTACCCATCCGATGTGAGCGGTTTTCTCTCTCTTCCAGCAGATGTGTGGCACCCATTGTGTGGCATCGGGCAAGACTCGTTTGAAAATGCTTACCACTCGAAGCCCTTCCGATATCCTGCCGGTTTTTGTGTGGGACCCCGCCTCTAACGGAATCAGCATGATATCCGTACGTTTTATAACTTTTCAGGTCCGGATCGCTTGGAGCTTTTCCATCCTTGATGGGTTTGCCCAGCGATATGCGACTAGCAACTTGTTGTGAATCGCATATCAGAAACCTCCCCCGTTTCCCAAAAAGACCTCCCGTTTTACCAATTCGTGACAACGCGCGTTACCATGGACCAACGGTCTGTGCGCTTGACTGAGGGTCCTTGTTGCTCCGTGCTGCTCACAAATCGCAACTATTTAGAGAATATTTCTGATAAGCTTGATCTTTGTAAGACTTGAAACTTTGGCATGAATTTTACGGAGTTATGAAAACTTAGAGAGTGTTTTAGGATCCAATTCAGATAAAAAATCATTCTTTTTACATGATACAAAAGCCCAAGAAGTGTCTAATAAAAGTGATAATGACTCCATAGACTCAAGAAAAAACCTAGGAGCCTTCAATGGAGATTTTGACCTAGAAAAATTTACCCAAGCATGAAATCCATGCTTTAATAAGTTATTTTATTTAATAAGAAAATTTCAAATACAATTATGAAGATCGACACTACTTACATTCTTCAACACAACTTGACCTCCTCTATCATATAAATTTACCTTAATTTCATCAATTCCATAGAGTTGTGAGGGAGGAGCCTCCACAATGGAAAACCAAGAAAGGCACACAAATCATAAACATCTAACTAATTGGGAAACCTAAAAAAGTGTACTCCTTACTTATCAACATCTAAGACAAAAAAATAAGGAAACAACTAAAACTAGTAAAGAATGAAACATCTCCATGTATTTTCTTGATCTAATAATGTATTTTAATTATATGCAATATATATTGTAGTTAAATAAGTAAAGAGAATGTTTTCATTGCTTATAAAATGTTCATCTCTCCCTCATTGTAAAATTGTGGTATTGTTTTCCATAACTTCTATGTTATTCTCTTCTTTTGAATCTACGTTGTTATATATGTGATTTTATGAACAATTGTTTAGATCTGCATGTAGATCAATTAGCATTAGAGCATAAGATAATTGGAAGCAATCCACCTGTTCAAAAAAATCTTTTTTGGGATTCATGGTCTTCTAATTTAGTGACCTTCTCAGTGTGTCCTCCTTGCTTCAGATCTTTGTTACACATTGTAGCTTGGGGTTATACATTTCAATCCCTTTGGTTGATGAAATTCATGTTTCCCCATCAAGAACCCTTAATTCAGGACTCACCATTCCATGATTCAGCCATGGCTCCTCAAGAACTAATTAAATTGCAACAACTAAGGCACCCTCCATGGAAAATGTAGTTGGATACACACTTTCAATTGTTGAAATTCTCGAGCCAAATGAATGGTGAGTTTATCGATTCTTGGCTCCGAAGTTTGCCCACCTATTTGAAAACATGACCCACAATGGAAGAGGACATGAAGCTTCAAATCATCAATCTATAGTTGGAGGGCCTATCAGAAACATGGTGGGATACTCAAATCGAGAATATACACTTGGTTGTTGAGCTCGGAGAACCAATAGAGAACAGGTCCACACATATTACATCCTGGGATGAGTTATTTTAGGCCTTAAGAGAATGCTTTTATACCTTAGGATATCTCCAGAATCTCCTTGCCAAATGGTTACAACTTCGGTAAATGTTGAATCAATCAGTGTAAGCTTATATTGATGTCTTCTGCAAGTTGTGCATTCAACTCCATATGTCTAATTTAGAAGAGGTACTAATTATTAAATTTAATTAGGGCTTGTGTTGTAATATAGGGAAAAGTGCACATGGTTACCAATAGCATAGACATCAAGTGTTCATAAAGAGAAAGAGAAGAGATACAAGTAATGGAGAATCAGTGGAAGCAAACTTTATATTATGTTTTTGAAAATCCAAGTCAAACTGATACATTGAGATATATCTATATCTATCTATATATATATATATATATATATATATATATAGATATATATGTATATATATATGATGTCAAGATAGTTATAGCAATCTAACTATTTGATCAGACCCTTAAATAATTCGGCTTCAGTGAGCTTAACAATTGTCTTTAGATTACATTATATATTATCTAACTCGACTAGACTAGCTGACTGAGTCAACTAGTCCCTCCAACATCTCCCCCACCCTCAAAGCCTTTTTCATCCCAAAGAAGGGGAGATGTGAAGTGATACAAAATACAAAAGTGACATGAAATTCATTGTTGGCTTTTTACAAGCTGAAAACTTTATAAAATTCTGATACAAAATACATTTAAGAATAAAAAATAGATCAAGGCAAAGTTTATATTATTTCTTTGACAGGTACATCTGAAGGCCTGACTAGATCTTCATGAACTAGTTCTGTTGACTGGTGCACTGCTTGATCCACTACAACTTTATACGATTGTTATTCTAAAGTTGCAACACATGTTTAGGTGCTCAATGCATAAAATTGATGGGTGGGTTGTGGTGGTTGTGGTGGCAACGAATGGACTGGTGCAGATGGTGGCATATTTGGGAAAGAATTTTGATAGATGAATGGTGTATAAATTTGCAAGCGTTCATCAAATATTAACCATTCACGAATTGCTAACCTTCTTTGAGCACTTGAGTCCTTGAGGTATGCCAAAACTAGACTCTTTCCAACTAGATTTCTATGATGATCGGCCAAGGGGAATGACAAGTTGACCTTAAAGTGTTGCAAATATAATGCACCTTATATCTCCTCTTCCTGCTTTGCATCAGAGAGCAGGGTAATAATGTTTTCATAGGATTCAAAGAATCTCGACGGGATAGGAAAATTTGTGTTCGATTGTTGGTGTAATTCATTAAACAATTGCTTGTCAATGGGTTGATACGACAATTCTTGAGGGTCCACCTTAGCAGAGTTGTTGTACTAGACATTGGTAGCATTCAAACATAACTATATGCTGGAATAGGGTGGAAAATCCCAATGAATATGCTAAGAAACCCTCCACTTTTTGGAGGACGACTTTATATTTAGTAACCAAATTATGAATAACTCAAGGGGTCCTAGAGACTAGGGCTTCCCCAACCAACTATGTGAAAAAATATTAAAATTGTACATAAGAAACATATGTTCCTTGGTGAAGTTAATCTCCCCAACCTGTGGAATATATTTCATTGCTAACCAAATAAGAAGAGTAGGAAAGTGATGTGTTTGTCAAAATTTTTGTGGTCTTGAAAGTTGGCTTTTATGAGGTCTGTGAGGTATTCTACCCAATTATATGTCTTCCAGGAATTTGTTACCTTGCTAATACCTTCTGACATGTTTAGCTTGATATCAGAGGCCTAACTAGTAGGTGTGAGACTATTGGTTTAAGGGGGCCTAACCCAGGTTCAGAGTTGTTTGCGCCAACCAACAAAACCCTAACTAATGGCCCTTTCAGCAACGACCTGCATAACACAAGTTGTAGTCTCACCCAAAGCAATATTGAGGAATGCTAGAACCAGGTTTCTGCATCCAAAGATCTTGTGATAACAAATATGAAGCCTTTGTCGCTCAGATCTTCCTTCGCGCAGATCTATGTTTTCTATGGTCTGCTACTACAACTCTAAGAAAATGGCTCTTGGACCTTCACGATGGTCTGCAATCAGACTTTACAGCCTTAAAAGAAGTAAATTGTCCACTTTCGCTCACTAAATAGTAACCCTAGATCTGCCTTTGTGCAGATCTACCCGATTCAACAAAAATCATAACATATTTATCCATTACCTTGGTGAAAATAGATTATTACTTAGTTCATACATAGATATTAAAGATTCAATAGATTCATGCAACAATTATACTTCATACCAAAGAAAACAGATCATTAAGACATGATGCATAACTTGATCAGAAAGAAGAATAAAACATAGAGGCAAGATATTCGTTCAAAAATCAGTCTTTATTAGATTTCAGAGTTCAATTTACAGACTCTTCCACCCTACGCACCTAGTTGCAGGGGCTTGTGCACTCAGTTGCGGACTTGCCAAGGTCTCCTCGCACTCAGTTGAAGGAGCCTTCCCCTTTTGCCTAACTACAAGAAATAGAGCTTTCCTGCCTTAGCACTGCCCAAAATAATAATCTTCTATCTTACTTATTCTCTCTAGACTCGCTATGAGTCAAATATATATCATTTTTTCTTACAATACCATGGCATGCGGCCTATGGGTGAGTCTCAAAACTAACTTGTCAATTACCCAAACAATGGGCTAAAGACATTTTGACTCCTACTTAGATGCGCGCTCTACTTCCACATTTCGCAGAGACTTTACATTCTTTACAAAATTCTTCTCAAAAATTGGTTAAACTAGCCCAAAATTGACCCTAGGGACCTGTTGTGTTGTACAACAAACCCCCCATTTCTATAAAACTTTTACACAAAATTTTTAATAAGAAATGGGTCCCTTTTTAAATAAACTTAGTTAGATTTGTGAGTTGATAAATAAAACTGGTATTGACCTCTTTACAAGAAAAATATTTATCAAAATGCCCAATGTAAATAATTCATTCTATAAAGCCTTTTGAAAAGAACAAAGTGTTCCTTTAAAAAATATTATAAATAATTCTACATTGTGATAAAGCGATCGGAGATCGCATATCGCAATGAAAAAGGGACACACACAAACAAGGCCTCATCAAATCCTCTGATCTGATGAAGGAAATCACAATCGGCAATTGGAGATATCATATGACAAAGGGATAAAAGCGCAAGCCAAACCCTGATTTTGATCAATCAATTGGGCGCGCATCTCAAGAGGAAAACATACGCTAAAATGGTTTGCATGCATAATACTCTACTTTATTATAATATCACTTTTCAGTAATCGGAGATATTCATTGCAAGTGATAAAGCCTTTCCCTTTGAAACTTCTGATCGCGATTTGCGATTTATCGCTGATCGAGGAAATTCAAAGACACACTTGAGATAATCATATGATATATGATCGACAAGATGGGTATTTATGGTATTTATTCATCATGATTGGTGGCTTGAATGGCTATTAAATTTTACAGTTAAGAGTACATCCTTCAAAAGATTTCATTCATGGTAATTCTTAACTACATCTGATTTATCATATGACAATCACCCTAATTCTGTTCATTTTCATACTGGCTTTTAGCAGCAATATCTCTATGTTATGGTTTGTAATTGTCTGTGCAGAGTTTCTTCAAACCCATGAATCCAGAGAAGATGGGGAAGAAATCTAAGAAGGCCAAAGCAACTCCTATAGCCAAAGAACTAGGACCGAGTAAGAAGGGATTAATATTAGATACAACATGTCTCGGTTTGGGAAATGCTAGCTGGGAAAGCATTTATAATTTGATAGAAGCAGAGGAGCCTGAAGAATTAGAAGAGGAAGCCACAGTCGAATCAACCAACAAGTCAGAGGGGACTCTCAAAGAATTAGCCTGTTCATACCTTCATAAGATAGCAGTGTGGGCCAAAATTTTTCCATACACTGAAGTGGTTAGATGGGTTATCGAGAAAATCCCAACTTCAGATAGAACATTTTCCATGGCTGATGGAAGGATATTCGGGTCATTCAAACCTGAATATCTCAGGAAAATGTACCATCTACCTCCACACGAGAAGCGCTATAACAAGGCATTCCTGGAAGCATTTGCATAGGAAAATGACTTTGAATCGGACCCGATCAAGCACTGGAGGCATTTCCCAAAAAAACATAAGCACGAGTCATTAGGTAAGTATTTTGTCGACTCATTAACTTCTCCTTATTGCTATGCTGGAGCTATGATGTGTAGACTATGGGGACAACATGATTCTACAAAATTTTCTATAGATATGGTCCCATTAATGGAAGCTGCGATTAATGGTTATGTTATGGATTGGGCAAATATTTTATCTGATAGACTAGCCACTGAGATATTAGAATACAGAAGGAAAGCATATACAACTTTCTGGATCATTCCTCCTTTCTATTATAGTGCATATATTCTAGATATTATTTGTTTTAATTTTGAATACCCGGTACTCGGATGGAAGTGGACTTCCCAAGATCCTAACCCTATTCATATCTATCACAAACAGTTGTGGAAGGAACACTATAAAAATCACCTGTACAGAATTTGCAATGGTTTTGTTTTACCTGTATATTATTCTATTTTCAATAAGCCTGCCCCCAGGATATCTCAGGAAGTAGAATTTGACCTAGCAGCAGTAGGTAGATGGTTTGGAGAGGAGAAATTTACCTATGTGAGGCCTTTTGGCAGTATCACTAAGCCCTGTGTTCTTCCTCTATATGTTCCTGATAAATTGTTAGCCCGAGAATTGGCATATCAGATAATAGTTGCAGGAACATCAAGAACCCTTAAGGATTCCAAGAAACATATGTGGCCTATATTCCCCCTACGATGTGGCATTTTTACCTTACATGATTACAAGCATGCAGAGAAAGAGGCAGAGAAGATTCAGATGCTGAATCTTGCCACCATTCCGAATAGGCAATATGACCCAAGGAAGGTTGCCTATAACATTACTGCTCAAGCTAAACTTGCCAAATTCGATCATGAAGCAGATGACTTTGATGATTTATTTGCTTCTGCCAAAATATTTTTTCAGGTTAAAGGATTGGCCATGATAAGGTATGGAGAAGAGGGTTAGAAACATTCAATAGGCTTAGAGCCTAGAGGTTGCAAACTCTGCCTTTGGACCTATTAGCGACAGCCCCGATAGTTCAGCCATAGAGTCAAAGTGAACAGAAAGCTGCCGACAAGACTCCTATAGTGGAGAAGATTCCCGAAAAAGAAAAATTGCCAGAGCAAGAGCATGGACAAGGAAAAAGTAGTGAACTCATTGATTCAAGCATTTATGTTGATCCTAAACTGATCAAGGAATGGCAGCAATTTGATTCCATCATTAGTAATACTGAGAGCCTTCAAGGATTCAGCACACCTGAGGTGACAACTAGTCAGAAATTAGTAATCAATACAGTTCTGACTGAAGGAACTAGCGGCCCACCCATAACTCACAAGGATATAGAAATAATCCCCGAAAATCCCTCCAATGAAATTGTTTTACATGTAGAAGAAATACCACCACTGGATGTCTTCTACAGCCCTAAGCATAGGGTTGTAATCAAAAGACAAAGGAAAAAGAGGAAAGTTGATCAATCTCCTCTTTTGATTTCACAAATGGAGATAACAAACGTGGTATGGAGAGAAGAAGTTAATCCTTCTAAAGATCTCACTAAACTTTCTCAATATGTTGGAGCATACACAACGGCCACAATGGACAAAGCATCAGAGGTCAGTAACTTGCTCAAAGAAAAAGATCAAACAATCATTTTGCTGGAAACACAGGCACAAGAGAAACAACAAAAGATAGAGCAGTTGGAACAACAGTTAGCAGTCCAAAGGCAGTTAAATGACCAATTGAACAAGCAATTGCTCAAAGAAAAACAAAGGATTGATCAATATGCAATTCATAAGCAACAGGAATTATCCCAAGCATTGAACAAGTTGCAATCATTAAATGAACAGTTGAGTAAATCAAAGGAAGAACAGATCGCTCAATTATCACTCCAAATAGAAAGATTCAAAGAATATCCCCAAGTGGGAGAATTCAGATCGGAGGCTCTACAAATTACCAAGGCATTGTCTAGTCAATTGAGCCTATTGTGTCATAATATCTCACTTGCTCTTCCTCTGTGTGAAATTTCATCATCCATGGTTGATAAATCAGTTGATGCGAGACTAAACTTAGAGAAAGCAGATGAAAGATTAACAAATTTTCTCTCTTGGCAAGAAACCAAAGAAGGAAAAGCTGCTAATCTACCACAAATTCTGGAATCGCATAAAGAAATCCTATTCGCTGAATGGCAATCTCAACTAATGAAGGCAGAAAGAGTGACATCAAGATGCAGATCGACAACAAACAATCTGGTTGAATTGATTAATGATACTCTTTATTTATCAAATTTAATTACAGAGTGTTCTCCAGGGAAACTTCCATCAGTAAAAGCATTAGAACAGACATGGAAACAGGAGCTGGAGTAGAGGGAAAGATTGATTGCAGGTATTCAAACTTTAACATGGGAAACCTTTTGGTTTTTCCTTGTTAAACCATATAGTCAGTAGACAACGATGAAATGCCTCACCGATGCAATCGGCCATATGATTCCCGAACTTACTGATGCCACATACACTGCTCAGTTACACTCACGCATGAGTCATCCACCAGAACTTCAACTGATTCCCGCCATTTGTCAGCTCAAGTCACAATATGATTAGCCAATACAGTGAACCATTCTGACTGACTACAACATGCCTATTTCGAGGAGATTTTCACATATTTGTGATTTGGTTATACCAGTGCATAGCATATTTATTTCATAGTTTGTTAGTTTAAATAGTATTTATAGACCCTTTCATGTTTTTAGAAAGGGTCCTCAAATTTTTGTATTAAGACATGGATCAGAAGTTGCACTACTGTACTTCCAATATATTTATTTTTATAAAAACTGGACCTGAATTCTGAGTTTTGATGAAGAATACTTTTATGTGATATGCACTATTTCTTCTTGTAAAATTATTTCCAAGTTGAAAGGCAGGATATGAATGCAATTCATATTGGAGGAGACTTAAATACATATGGTACTACTATCTATGTTTTTGCTTCATGCTTTTATGTGAACCATCATTTATTTATTTTGCTATTATTGATATATGTATATGTTTTCACAGCAATCCTTTGACTTATCACTATTGAATGTTTAAGAGTTGTTATTTTTTTTATACATATGTATGTCAATAATATATAAAGATTAGTGTGATAACATTTTAATTATTACTTTGTTCAACTACTTGAACAAAGTAATTATCATATGAATAAATATTTTTGTTTATAAGTAGAGTCATCTATATGCCTACTTGTCAATAAAAATGATCAAAAATTGCACTAAGAGAAAGACTTCCCGGGATAGATTAATTATTTATATTGTTTCATTTTAGAATAAATCATCCATCATTCCCATTAGATATTAGAAAATCGATCACTTATCCATCCCATTTATAAATCATTGGGAAATTGGTCCCATTATATCCAATCGGAGCCACCACACCAAACGGAAAAGGAGTTGCTTTTAAGGTCTGTACCGGGTGGTTTTCCACAATGTTGATGCAGCGATTTTCGAGGCATCAACGAGACCTTATCCCAACATGCCCCCAATGTTGGCATTATGGCACAGGTGTTGTCCTTGATGGCAACTCTCTTTGGTGATAGATCTCAGTATAGGCTCAGAATGAAGAAAAAAGATATATACGGAGGTTCACCTAGGCGAAGGCGCGTATACACACGGGTTAGACGTTACAAAGGCGCGTATACACGCGGGTTAGACGTTACAAAGGCGCGTATACACGCGGGTTAGACGTTACAAAGGAACGTATGTGTATACACGCACTTTCACGCAAGGAAAAGCGCGTGTATGTTGGAGAACTTACTTTTGGTCCGTGGTAGTTAGGCCTTGGTATTTGAACCTATGGTTTTGGACCATGGTACTTCGTCAGAATTGTTGAGCCCAAGTAATGGGTTCTTGGTATTGTTTTATTATGGTTTTGGACCATGGTATTGTGAAAGGCCTAAGACTATAAAAGAGGAAGGAGATCATTTGGCAAAGGATCATCTGAATTAATTGAATATCTAATAAGTGCTAGATCTGAAATATTGGTGATTGGGGTTATGGTGCAGATCTGGATCTGAATGAAGGAGGAACCTTAGCGCAAAGAGAAAGATAAGTTCTATTGACGGGTCATAATCTTAAGGCTTGAATGATAGTATCTTTGTATGATTTTGATCTGTTATATGTGGTGCATGCTTGATCTATAAATCTGATACTCTGGCTAATCAGTGTCTGAATTTTTAAAAGAGTGAATTATCCTTTATAGATCTATACGCAGGTTCAGTGAAGCGAAGGCACGTATACACGTTGTTTTGGTAAGGGAAAGAAGCATATACGCAGGTTGTCTTGGACACAGAAGTGTATACACACAGGTTTCTGAACAGTGAAGTAGCGTACATCTCTTAATTTATGTTCTAGCTGCTTCTGTTTATTGCTGCAGTGGTTTGGGTTCAGAATTGGTGTTTGGTTACAGTTACTGTGTTCTGGGTACAACTATCAGAGAAGTGTTTATTTTTATTCAATTTTGATTGGTGAAAAGGTGATTGATTGAAGCATAAATTCTTGATTGATGTTCATGGATCCAGTCTGAAAATTTATGAAACGTGGTCCCTGGAAGAAAGAGAAGGTTGTAGCCTTTTGTAGGCCAGCACCTACGTACTAGTATCTTGGCTAGTGCAAGAGCTAAGGGGGTTGTAGCTCCCTTCCAGGAGAAGCTGGAGAACGAGAGAGGGTTGTAGCTCTCTGCAGGTTGCAGCCTGCGTACTGGTAAAGGACTGCACTAGTACATTGTAAAAAGAATTTTCTAATTAAAAGAAGATAGAGACGAATTGCAGCAGGTGGTTTTCACCCACATTGGGTTTCCACCTTATATCTTGTGTTCTTGTGTGTGATTGTCTTCTGCTCTGTTTTACTGTTTCTGGTTACTGGTTATTTAATTCTGATACACAGATTAATAATCAACATCTGAAAGATAAAGTAAATTATAAGTTTGCATTGTATACGCGGGTTCCCTTCTACATAGTTGCATATATACGTGGGTTTAATTAACTAAAGTAGCATATATTATTTGGATTTGAAAAAGGGAATATTTGACTTGATAATACTGATTCAACCACCCCTCTTAGTATTATTTCCAACAATTTGTGTCAGAGCAGGTCCTTCTGAAGAAGCTTGATCGCTTGAAGGAAGATCCATCATCATGAGCAACTACGAGAGAGAAGCATCTATCAGGCCACCAATTTTTGATGGGACAAACTTCGTATATTGGAAGGTAAGAGTCACTGCCTATCTTCAATCTCTTGGTACAGAAGTCTGGGATATCATAGATACGGGGTACACTTTTCCATCAACAACTCCTACAGATCTGGTTGAGAAGAAGAAATATGAAACAAATACAAAGGTTGTCAATACTGTATTAGGATGTCTATCTTAATCAGAATTCGTCAAGGTTATGCAGTATAAATCTGAAAAAGAAATATGGGACAAGATTGTTCTAAGCTATGAAGGAGATGACCAGGTAAAACGAGCAAAACTTCAAACCCTCAGAATTCAGTATGAAAATCTCAGAACACACAATGATGAAAGTGTGGCTAACTATTTCCTTCGTGTAGATGAGATTGTTAATTGTATGAAAAACTTGGATGAAGAAATAAAAGAGGCTGTTGTGGTTGAAAAAGTTCTAAGATCTTTGTCCCCTAGGTTTGAATCTAAAGTTTCAGCAATAGAAGAAAAAGAGAATCTACGAAACCTTACCATGTCACAACTGCACGGAATTCTGACTGCTTATGAAATGAGGAAAGGAGGACCATCAGACAGGAGAGAAGTTGCTTTCAAGGCTTCAGGAAAAGGAGATTACTATGAGTCAGAACACGTGTCAGAAGAAGAGGAGGAATCTAATTTTGTCAAGAACCTTCAACGGGGTGCTGGAATATTCAGAGGTAAGTTACCTTTCAAATGCTTTGCTTGTGGAAGAGTCGGTCACTATGCTGCCAAATGTCCTCATAAGGATAAGATTGACAAGGGGAAGGAACTTGTTAGATGGAACAAGAAACAGAATGCAAATAAGAAAAGCTATTACACTCATGAAGATAGTGATGGACTTTCAAATAGTGATGAAGATGAACGAGGTAATAATTATAATCTTTTAATGGCTTTTGAAGATGATGATTACATGTATGCTATAGATGAAGAAGGTCTTTATGAAGAGATTTCTAAACTCAAAATTTGTTTAGAAGATAAAAATGTGATTATTGATTCTCTGCAATGTCAATTGGCTGAAAGGGAAAAACATCATGAAAAATTGGAATGTCAAATTGTGGGGCTTAGAAGAGAGATTGAGAAAACTAAAGCTCTTAATCTTAGATTTGTTAAAGGTTCTGAAACTCTATATGAGATTATCAATGTGCAGCGTTCCCCACTAATCAAGACAGGTCTGGGATACAATGAAGAAGCATCTCAAGCACAGAAACCATCCACATCAAAAAGTTATCTTGATGCAGCAAGGAGGAATGAGAAAAAGCCCAATGGAGATCACCAGGTAAAACAGGGACGATTTACATCAAGAATAAACAAAGACTACCAGGTAAATTAGGGGCAATCCATCTTAACGATGAACAAAAGCTACAACCAGCCACAGGTAAAATCTTCTCAATTTGCCTCAAGAAGGGATGACAATAGAAACTACAATCATTTGGGTGGTAGATTTGATAATCGCAGGAGTTTCTTCAATGGCCAATGTCTCTCTTGCCATAACTTTGGCCGCAAAGCAACTCAATGTGTTGCCTATAAGACAATCATGACTAGAGAAGCTCAAAAACAAAGAAGTATGACTGGAATCATGAAAAGGACCTATAATAACTTTTCTGCCCTTGAAAATGAAATTGAATGTTCTATTTGTAATAACTTCGGTCATGAAGATTCTGAATGCAAGAGCAGGTTTTGGAAGACAACTCAGAAGGAACAAACCTCAAGTGCCAGAACATGGAGAATGAAGGAACCGCAACCAGAAAGATGTGGAATAGCTTTATATGCAGAAGGACAGGAAAATCAATTGTACATCGACAGTGGATGTTCGAAGCATATGACAGGTGATAAAGAAAAACTTCAATCATATAGTTCTTTAGAAAAAGGAAAGAAAGTTTCATTTGGAAATGATACCCCTGCGGTCATAAAAGGAAAAGGCATTGTTCAGTTGAAAGAAAAAGTCAAAGCTGGAAATGTTTTGTATGTTGATGGCTTGAAGCATAATCTACCGAGTGTCAGTCAGATGTGCAATCAAGGAACTGAGGTAATATTTCGATCAAATGGATGTAGTGTTCATGATCTTGATACAGGAAAAACAATGATCAAAGGCATAAGAACACCAAATAATTTATACATATTTGAAAGGACAACAACAATGCTATTTGAGCAAGAATGATGAACACTGGTTATGACACCAAAGGTTTGGGCATCTAAGCTTTTCACAGATAAGGAAAGCATGCAAATACCAGGCAGTTTGTGGTCTTCCAGACATCAGAATTCCAGACAATACAATATGCAAATCATGTCAGTTTGGTAAGCAAACCAGAACTAACTTCCCTGAGAAGGAAGGATCAGCTAGCAGGCCTCTTGAACTAGTCCATATAGATGTATGTGGTCCATCTAGGAAAAGGTCACCTCGAGGAGAAGAATACTTTATATTATTCATTGACGACTTCTCCTAGATGGTTTGGATAGGACTTATGAAGCACAAAGACGAAGCCTTCGAAAAATTCAAATCCTTCAAAGCCTTGGTTGAAAATGAATCAGATCACAAAATTAAGTGCCTCAGGTCTGATAGAGGTGGGGAGTTTACCTCAAATGAATTTTTCGATTTTTGTGAAGAACATGGAATAAGAAGGGAATTCTCTACAGCTAGGACTCCTCAGCAAAATGGAGTAGCGAAAAGGATGAATAGAACGGTTCAACAAATGGCTCGTGCTATGCTTGATGAGTCTGGAACTCCCGCAACCTTCTAGGGAGAAGTTGCATTTGTTGCGGTTGTTATTCTCAACAAAACAAATGTCCGGGTGAATAGCACTCAAACTCCTCATGAGCTCTGGTATGGTGAGACTCCTTCGGTAAAACATTTCAAAATCTTTGGAAGAAAATGTTATATTAAGAATAATGATGAACATCTTGGCAAGTTTGAACCTAGAGCAGATGAAGGCATTCTCCTTGGTTATTCTCCTCACAACAAAGCATATAAGTGTTACAACAAAAGACTTGGAAGAATAGTTGACAGCATTGATGTAGTGGTTGATGAAGAAGGAAACATTCCTAGGCAAGTAAATTATGAAAATATCGAAGAGGATGAAGACCATCCTTCAAATCAAACTGATGATGAAGAAGAACCTCAAGAGGCACCAGAAGAACAGATAAGGATAGAAGAGAAGACTCCATATAGGTATGTTCAGAAGAATCATCCAGAATCTCAAATTTTGGGGCAGAAAGAGGCAGGTATACAAACAAGAAGAACAATTGCAGAAGCCTCAAGCTATTTGGCATTGCTCTCCTCCACTGAACCACAAAATGTAAAAGAGGCATGCAAAGATGAATGCTGGGTCAAGGCAATGGATGAAGAACTTGAGCAGATCGAAAATAATAACACTTGGGAGCTGGTTCCTAGACCAAAAGAGAAGAATCTCATAGGGACAAAATGGATCTTTAAAAACAAGATGAATGAAAATGGGGAAGTGATTAGAAACAAGGCCAGACTCGTTTGTAAAGGGTATGATCAACAAGAAGGAATAGACTTTGAAGAAACTTTTGCTCTCGTTGCTAGACTTGAAGCCATCCGAATGTTTCTTGCTCTCTCAAGCTTTCAGAAGTTCAAAGTATTTCAAATGGACGTGAAATCAGCCTTTCTGAATGGAGACTTGGAAGAAGAGGTGTACATTGAGCAACCAGATGGTTTCATTCTTGGGAATGATCCAAATCTTGTATGCAGACTAAAAAAGGCTCTTTATGGTCTTAAACAGGCTCCAAGGGCTTGGTACTATCGTTTGGACAAATATCTTCATCAACAAGGTTTTTCAAAGGGTTCAGCAGATAGAAATCTTTATATAAAAATTGAAAATGACAAATTGCTAATACTTGTTGTGTATGTAGATGATATTATCTTTGGCAGCAATGAAGAAACTATGAGCCAAAACTTTGCCTTGGTGATGCAGAAAGAATTCAAAATGTCATTACTTAGAGAGCTAACTTATTTTCTTGGTCTACAAATCCAACAAAATGAAGGCGGTATCTTTTTGTCTCAAACCAAGTACCTCAAGCAGATTTTGAAGAAGTATGGCATGGAAGATTCAAAACTAGTATGTACCCCTATGGTTACAGGATGTAGCCTCAGTACAAATGATGAATCAGCAACAGTGCATCAACCAACCTATAGATCCATTATTGGAAGTCTACTTTATTTGATAGGTACCCGACCAGACACCATGCATGCAGTTGGAATAGTTGGAAGATTTTAGGCAAATCCTAAGGAAACCCATCTTCAGGCAGTGAAGAGAATTTTCAAGTATCTTCAAGGAACTCAAAAATATGGCTTATGGTATCCTAGAGATACAGAGCTCACTCTTCATGCTTATACAAATGCAGATTGAGCCGAAAGCGTGGATGACAGGAAGAGCACAAGTGGTGGTGCATTATTTATGGGTTCCAGATTAGTATCTTGAAACAGAGTTTGATTGCTTTATCTGCAACTGAAGCAGAATATGTGGCTGCTGCATCTTGCTGCACTCGACTCCTTTGGATGATGCAGACCTTGCAGGATTTTCAAATCACTTGTACACCACCTATCTCCATCTTATGTGATAATACAAGTGCAATCAACATTTCAAAGAACCCAGCCATGCATTCAAAGACCAAGCACATACCGATCAAGTATCACTTTCTCCGGGAACAAGTGTTGGAACAAAAGTTCAAATTGGAGTATGTTCCTTCTAAGGAACAAGTTGCTGATATTCTCACTAAACCACTGCCTAGGGAAACTTTTGAATACCTCAGACAGAAGCTGGGAGTAGTTGATGCATCATCTTGCTGTTAAATCTTGTCTGTTTCAGAGAAAAATGGATGTACGCGAGTTTCCTGAGGAATATCCGCGTACATATGCCGGTTTGTGTAGAGACAGTCACATATATGGAGGTTTGATGGATATCAGTAGGGACGGGCTCTGGTTGAAGATATTCTGATATGGGTTTGGCAGAGACCATCCGGCACAGGTTCAGGGGGAGTAGATAATCTTCTAATATTGCATTGTTGGCATTATCTTAGAAGCTTTTGGTTCTAGTTCACAGCTGTTGTTGGTTTCAGGTGGAACAGAGGCAGAGGGAGAACACAAGGAAATCTTGGTTGCTGATCTTAATGGTGATTGACAGATGCTGCTACTATCAGTTATTGGTGACTTTCATAAGTCTTGCTCTAGATATTTTCGTCTCTATGTCATGTACCTCTTTTATGGTGTCAAGGTCATGTAACGACCTATTTTGGTTTCCCCACTATGCCTGGGATGAATATGTAATGTACTTGGTTGACATATGTAAATTTCTTATGTATCCCCACTTGGTTGGGTGGATGATCCCCACTTGGTTGGGTGATGGATGTATGTATTGAGTCTTTTGGTGATAGGAAGGTCTTTTATGATGTATAAGTCATGGTTCTTCTTGAAGAACATCTTTTTGCAGATCTTGTCTACAGTCAGGGGGAGCATGGTCAGCACAGCTAGGCAGAGATTTCAACATGTACTGAGGGGGAGCACAACCCTTTGCCCTTGATGACAAAGGGGGAGAATGACTTTGAGGATCTTGGGGTTGCCATCAAGTCCAAAGGGGGAGATTTTTGGCATTATGGCACAGGTGTTGTCCTTGATGGCAACTCTCTTTGGTGACAGATCTCAGTATAGGCTAAGAATGAAGAAAAAAGATATATACGTAGGTTCACCTAGGGAAGGCGCATATACACGTGGGTTAGACGTTACAAAGGCACGTATGCATATACACGCACTTTCACGCAAGGAAAAGCATGTATATGTTGGAGAACTTACTTTTGGTCCGTGGTAGTTAGGCCTTGGTATTTGAACCTATGGTTTTGGACCATGGTACCTCGTCAGAAGTGTTGATCCCAAGTAATGGGTCCTTGGTATTGTTTTATTATGGTTTTGGACCATGGTATTGTGAAAGGCCTAAGACTATAAAAGAGGAAGGAGATCATTTGGCAAAGGATCATCTGAATTAATTGAATATCTAATAAGTGCTAGATCTGAAATATTGGTGATTGGGGTTATGGTGCAGATCTGGATCTGAATGAAGGAGGAACCTTAGCACAAAGAGAAAGATAAGTTCTATTGACGGGTCATAATCTTAAGGCTTGAATGATAGTATCTTTGTATGATTTTGATTTGTTATATGTGGTGCATGCTTGATCTATAAATCTAATACTCTAGGCTAATCAGTGTCTGAATTTTTGAAAGAGTGAATTATCCTTTATAGATCTATACGCAGGTTCAGTGAAGCGAAGGCGTGTATACACGCTGTTTTGGTAAGGGAAAGAAGCGTATACGCAGGTTGTCTTGGACACAGAATTGTATACACGTAGGTTTCTGAAAAGTGAAGTAGCGTACATCTCTTAATTTATGTTCTAGCTGCTTCTGTTTATTGCTGCAGTGGTCTGGGTTCAGAATTGGTGTTTGGTTACAGTTACTGTGTTCTGGGTACAACTGTCACAGAGGTGTTTATTTTTTATTCAATTTTGATTGGTGAAAAGGTGATTGATTGAAGCATAAATTCTTGATTGATGTTCATGGATCCAGTCTGAAAATTTATGAAACATGGTCCTTGGAAGAAATAGAAGGTTGTAGCCTTTTGTAGGCCAGCACCTACGTACTAGTATCTTGGCTAGTGCAAGAGCTAAGGGGGTTGTAGCTCCCTTCCAGGACAAGCTGGAGAACGAGAGAGGGTTGTAGCTCTCTGCAGGTTACAGCCTGCGTACTGGTAAAGGACTTCACCCATACATTGTAAAAGGAAGTTTCTAACTAAAAGAAGATAGAGACGAATTGTAGCAGGTGGTTTTCACCCACATTGTGTTTCCACCTTATATCTTGTGTTCTTGTGTGTGATTGTCTTCTGCTCCGTTTTACTGTTTCTGGTTACTGCTTATTTAATTCTGATACACAGATTAACAATCAACATCTGAAAGATAAAGTAAATTATAAGTTTGCATTGTATACGTGGGTTCCCTTCTACATAGTTGCGTATATACGCGGGTTTAATTAACTAAAGTAGCGTATATTATCTGGATTTGAAAAATGGAATATTTGACTTGATAATACTAATTCACCCCCCCCCCTCTCAGTATTATTTCCAACACCCAACACAAATATGGTGACTCACCCTCTAGTCCTTCGGTTGGCACCTCTATCTTGTTGTAGAGATCACTGAACTCGACCTACAATGTTGCTATGTCAGCAGAACTCTGTATTGCGTCCTGTTAGTGCTCAAATTGCCTTAGGCTGAAGGAAGGCGGGATTCAAGATAACATCATACCATGCTCAGCCTCGTAGCTAGCCCTACGAGGACAGGAGAGGGCTCTCTCCGAGTCACCTCAGTAAAAATAAACACGAAGGTCTGAGATAACTCAAAATGCACACTGATTTTAGGCTAGTAAATGGATATGAAAGAGACAGTTTAATGGATGACTGAATTTTCAGGGATGTATGGGACAAAGGACAGCCTGAGCAGAGAAATCAACTCAAAGACACAGGTTGTTTCATGAGGCAAGATAGGCAGGAGATTTAGCAATCAAATTTGAATAATATGGAGTGGAAAGACTGTTGAGAGGCTGAAAAGGGCATATGTGATGAATCCTTTTCAGACAGAAGAAGCCACACAGAACATGAATGCTTTCCCAAGGCAGAGCAGTAAACTGAATTCTACCTTTCTCACTTAAAAGCATTCAACTGGAAATGATTTTTTAATGAACTGTGAAACATAACGAAATACATATGAAACAGAAAGAAAATACATTTGCTAAACTCACACCATAGGAATCTCATGAACCAAAGCTGCAACCTTTCATTAATTCTCTGTCCAAAAACTGTACAGCAAAGTTTTCCTCCACACTTCTCCTAGAAACTCCAAAAACCCCCTACAAATGATTTTTTAATACAATAAATAAGCTCCACTATGAGAAAATGGATCGACCAGAAATAAGGGAGCCGTTTCAACTAAAATCATGAAGATAGAAAAAGAGTTGTCCATCTGTTCTGAAGACAGAACACGTTACATTATTCCACTTGAAAATCTCTGATGACCAATGAAAAAGCGAAAATTGTAGCGTGAATCTCATTGAATCATGACTAAAGACAAAAATAGGCAATCCATTTCCTAACTCTCTGTCGTGGTAGATATTCTGCGTTCTAATTTCGTTGTCGGTCAATGACAATTCACCTTCCCTTTTACCTTTTCAATAAAAAACTAATTTTTAATGAAAACAATAGTTTTGCATTTGCCTTTGATGATGGGAAAGAGAGTTCCGCCAGTCCCAGCCCATAAAAATTGACACTCCTCGGAGACAGCTGTAATCTTTAATTTCTTGCACAACTTTGCCCGTTTCAGGAAATTGGACAGTGGTTCATCCTCATCGGAGTCATATTTTTCTCACCAAATGTTGCTCAATGGCGATTACAAGACAAATAGAACCTACTTGGTAATTTACCACATACTTAACATTGTGGTAAGTACTACCTCATGTAATTATCTTCTCTCTCAGATATACATCAAGATGGAACAAAATGGTTTAAATGATACTGGTGAATATAACAGGCTGATCCTATTACTGCCGGGCGTTTTACTCCTCATTGCATGTTGTCCTGGACTCCCAAAATCTGGCAATCGACCACAAGCTGAATTTTTGGTGAGTTTATTTGCAGAAATCTCAGCTGAGCTCCAACATCCCCAGTTATCCGCATGGTAAGATGGCGATTAACAGTGACATCCTTGAGCAAATCCATGGCCGGACTCTGCAAAGAATTGAGTTTCGCCACAACTTGAGCTGTCAGCGTAGTGTTACTGTGAGAGGGCAGATAGAAGGCCGCAACATAGACCACCCCCACAGGCATCACACTGTTGTAGAAAACATAGAATTTGGAAGCGTTGTATTTGATTCCCACCTTGTTGGGGTTGCTCGCTTTGAAAATCATGGAAATATTCATTATGAGAGACGATGGCATGTTGGGCCTCGGCTCTATCATCAGGGATTCCACTTTTGCAGACTTTAGAGAGAACTTGGGCTTCTTGGGCTTCAAAACCAGTAGAATTAATAAGGCAGTCGCTGTTATGATGACTGCAATGATGAGAAATACTGTTGAAATGCAACAGCAACATCGCTTACATGAAAATTTGGAAGCCCTGTAATTTTCTTCTGGGAATGAACCTACTCGAGCTCGATTGTAAGAAGCCATTCCTTTTGGATATGGAGATGGGTATTGGTTTTTTCTGTGTGTATGGCTATATATTGTTATTTTCTGAGGTTGCAAGGTATAACGTCTCGGCTACGATTTGAATGCTTGAACGGTACTTAGACCGAGCTGAGCAATCCTTGTGCTTTTCTTTTTCAAAATTTTTGTGGCCCCGAGATATTCGTATTTTGGAATGGTGGCAAGAAATTTTTTGTTTGTCATTGCAGATGGATTTTCCCTTTATTCTTTTGTTCCTATTGTATCAAGACCATTCCAAGCGATTTCAGGCGATTGGAGCGAGTTTGGACCCTTTTCAGGGCACTGGCTGTATGCGCCGCGCGGGAGGCCCCATGCGCCGCGCGCGCCATGTGCGCTGCGCCCGACCAAATTTGCATTGTGGAATGTGGCTCTATGCGCCGCGCACTCCATATGCGCCGCGACCAACGCCCAGTGCACCGCGCAGGCAAACTTACCCACAGTCTCGGCTTTCAAAAACTATTTCGCTTCATCCACGATTTGTCTTGACTTCAATGATGTATTTGACGTGCATATGGACTTATGAATGTGGTAAATATCATATATAAACAAAGGACTTTGAATTCTCTTTTGACAAACCCACTTTCTAATATGGCAGACTTTGGCACTTTGTACTTAAACCCTGTTTTTTCTTCCACTTTGATTTTTAATCTGATGATGAATCTCTGTCTGTCTTTTTTTGCAGGGGTGTTTGGCATGTGATCTTGGTAGAGGATGACCAGGGATGCACCTAAAACATTGCATGCTTGAAAGCTTTTAAAAATTACATATTCTCTTACAAAAAACAAATATGACGATTCCTTCTTCAAAACTCTGTTTTGAAGAAGAATCTATCTCGAGCCTTATTGATAATGGACATTCTGAAATGAAGACTTATGGGAGACATCCTCATGGCCTGTGGGTGTTATTCGACATTGTTGATGACCAAACCCTAGACCTAGTGACTAAAATAACTCTCTTGCTGACCTAGACATCAAATAGGACTGTAAATGACCTGAGAATTGATTCGACCAACAAACCTAAGCCAGCAGGATAAAGCATGAGGGGAATGAATAACAAGGTCCTTCCATCGGATTATGGCATGCCCCTAGCAAAATGCAACTGAGTGAATTGAGCGAGACACCTAAAAATGAAATGCAAAAAGAGTTTTGATCTCTGACGGAGGACTGACAAGACTGACTCTAACACGTCCTTCTACACTTCCTCTACCAATTTTTCTATTGTCGAGCCTTCGACTACTAGGCGAATCATTCTCTATGTTTGTTGAAGTGTATTTAACTTCTTCTAAACTAAAAGAGTAATCTAATAGGCTTCCTCTGTCTATGGTTGGATTCTGGCTTTGAGAAGGGCCTCTTTCCGCTATAGCTCTTCGATTTGTGATTGCAGTTGTTTGCCTTCCTACGATCCCGAGAGGCATTGGACTGGCACCAAAGTGCGCGTAGTTGCCCTGACTTCATCAAACTTGCATTGTATCTCTTGGATATCTATGTTAAGCTTCTACAGGTATGGGTCCTCTTGCAGAGTCATCCATAACTCCATGGCCTGATTGAAGACCATTGCGCAGTCTGTGAATGTTGTATCCAAAGTGCCCATGCTTTCCTTGATAGCTACTCCGCACTACTCCCGGACTTTTGGAAAAGTGGTTGGCTATAATTTCAATTTTATCTTTGAGATCTTCATCTGGAAATCAAACATGACTTTTCCTATCTCATCCTTGGACATGCGGACCGCAACAAGCAATTTCATGATTTTTGTTGTGGCTGTAGTATGCTCCAGAATGTTTCGCTCTAGAACTGAGTTACACGCCTGTGTTATCATAGTCTCCAAGCTCTGACTTCATACTTCTAGTTCTTCCTTTGCTTTCAGAGCCTGAGACTTCTCTGCAAATGTATGTTCATTGTTTAGTTTGAATTCATTGATGACTACAAGGGCGCGTTGCTCTCTGATCCTAAGCTCATCCGAGACACCTTGATGCAGTGCATGGAGAGTCAGAAGTAGCATCATGGTTAAGTTCACCCAAATGTCTTTAATTGTGCTCAACACAACGCAGTCTTCCTCTGATTTCATGTGAATAGATCCCTCCAATAAGGGTATGACTTTGAGATATAGAGTCCATTCTAGCTCCAAAACTTTCTCGCTCCCTTGCGCCAGGCTCACTTGCACCCCACTCACTTGCCAACACTCGCTTGAATTCGGCCTATTTGGATCTACAACTCATGCAGATCCTTCTAGACACTCCCTAGCATTTGCATGTACTGTTGTTCAAATTGTTGCCATAACTCCGTTGTGGTGTCTTTGAATTTGTCTCTAATTTCATCAAGATCCCCTTCTGTGAGGATCATCGGGTCTATGCACACTTCTTTATCAGATTAGTGCTTCTTCCTTGGCCCGATAGTTGTCTCCTTACTGTGCTTCCTCAATGTGAAGGGAGTGATCTGAGCCTCTCCTCCATCTCCACCCTGTTCCGATAGTTCCTACTCCTCAGTATGTTGGGAATTTGATGCTTCAACTTCCTCTATGTTAGTGCACTCTGTCTCAGAATGCTCTTTCGTAGCATGCTCTTTCTCCACAGCTTCCTTAGCAACAACTTCTTTATTTTTATGCTCAGCCAAAGCTCGTTGCACCTTCTGTGATTCTTCTTTCCACTTTTGCACATCTGTTGTCTATGTAACAGATCTTTCTCCACCTTTATTGGTACCTGCACCAATGTCCATGGGTTCACGCCACTCTACTAGCCAACTGCCCACAATCTTCTGCACATCTGTCTCTAAGACTAAGTATGGTAGCTTGTGCCATATATGTTTAGGGTCCTTCCTCACCTTGATTGATACATTATGGAAATCAACCTTGAACTCTGCAAAGGCCCTCAACTACTTGAGCAAGGTTGGAGACAACCTTGGCCACTAATTGATTACGATGCAAAGATCCATTTCCATTAAGATATAGAAAATCTTCGAATATTTGATCCTCTTTGAATCCTTTATCGCCCACAGTGAAGCAAATTTCACTACCTCTAGTAACTCTTCTTCCTAAGGAGGAAACTGACTATCCTCCGGAAATCACCATGCTAATAAACAATTAGCAACAGGAGTCAAGCATAACGAAATGGCTTATTTTCCTCCTGTGCTTTGCGACAGTTCACGAGGAATTCCTTACATACATACTGCGCCTAGTTATATTGTACTCCCTTTGTGCATTGAGCAGCCAACGACACCACTGGCTCCGAAACTTCATCCGCGTGGCATTTCCTCATAATCTTTCCTGCCAAGATTTGGGTGGCAAACTACACCGCTTGGTCTTAAATGGAGTGGATAGAATATCCACGCTACTTCTTGACTAATCCAAATTTCAGCCTTCATCTTATCTGCCAACTCCTTTTCTCCATTTTTCCCTCCAAGCTCCTTGGCAAGGTCCGCCCCTTTATAAGGAAGCTTCGTAATCCAATGAATGAGCATATCTGTGATGGCGATGGGTTCAACGAGCCATAAGCACCCATCATGCACCAGTGCAAGCAGCTGGCACACACACACAATGTTGATAATGGACCTGTGAAAATGTGGTATGCAAAGCATGTGCAACAACCCGACCTGCTCAACACCTCTGACCCATTTCATGGGTTCCAGTCGCGTAACCCCAGTTTCTTCATAATAGATCTTCTTCATGTATTTGTGAGTAGCCAAATGAGGGAATCTCTCATGGTCTGTGAAATCCCAATCCTCCATCTTCAGCACCAGAATGCGCGCTAAGATCGCGCCTTCAAATTCAACTTGTTCTGGTAACAAGGGTGTCGAGACCATAAATTTTTTGGAATCAGGGTCTTTGGTTACTTTTGTCTTCCCTTTCCATGGAGGGATATAGTCTAGGAGATGCGTGATAGGCTCACCCTCCTCAGCATCCAATTCCTCCACTCCATGGAATTCTTCTTCCTCCAGGTCCATGATTTTCTTGGGCTACTTATCCTTCTTCTCCTTTTTCGAACCTCTTGGTTCTTCCTTGGTGAATGTCTCAGCGACACAGGTTTCTTCTGCGTCTCTTTTGTAGCTGATTACTTCAGCCTAGGTGACCTTAGTGTCGTAGGTACATTGGGCACAAATTCCATATATACGACTTTAGGGCCTGCTGCTTGAGAGACAACGACTTTAGAATTGACTGGAGCAGACATTCGTTCAAAGAAAAGTTCACGGGCTTCTGTGGATAAGTTTGTGAATGACGATCATGACAAGAGTTCTTCCTAGTCTTCGTACTTCATAAACTTAAAACAACAAGGCTCACAGAAAATTCTCATAATGCAAAGTGTTCTTCAGCAGACCAACATGCCCAATTTATAGGAGGTTTTGAATTCAAATCTGACCATTCCCTCCAATTTCAAATCATAAATGCATATTTTGCAGCAGATCTCCAAATATTTTTGCCATAAGTGGCACCTACCCGCTCCTCTTAATGAAATTTTTTCCATCAAATCATGAATAGGGACTCCAACGGTTACTTTTGGACACATCTGTATAGTACCATCCTCCATGGTGCAACTCATCCAACGCAACTTCACCTTTAACACTCGTGTTCTCTGTCACGTAGCCTCCCTACTATGTTTTTCTCCTTGTCGAGCAACATAGTTTATAGTTTTGTAATCCCTTGTAGCTACCTGCATTACTAAGACTACCCTACTACCATATAGTCATTGCATAGGGGCAAGATCCCTTGTATACAGTTTCAGCCTACTTCCATTCACTTTTCCAAGGAATGGTTCCCCATTCAGCTTCGCAATCTGAACTGCACCACCATCCGTGATCTCTTTAACAACATATGACCCAACTAGTGCATTTGAAATTTTTTGAACTTTCTGTCATATAGTAGCACCAAATCATCCTCCTTGAAAGTGTGCAGCTTAATATGCCTATCATGCCATGCTTTCTCACGTTCCTTTTGTACTTTCTGGTGAAAGCCTGCAAGAAAGCAATGCTCTTCTAACTCCATTAGTTGCGCGAGCTGTTCTTTCAAGGTTTCATGATACGCCATCATTGTCAAAGCTGTAATACGTAAACTTAGCACAATATACTCCATAGGCATCACTGCTTCAATCCCATAGACCAAGCTAAACAATGTTTGGCATGTCAACTTCTTGCAGGTCATCCTATATGCCCATAACACTGCTGGTACATGCATATCCCAGTCATTCTTTTGTGTGTTGCAGACCTTCGCCAACACATTCTCCAAGATTTTGTTAAATGTTTCCACTGTTCCATTCGCCTATGGGTGATAGGGCATGCTCTTTTGATGATACACCTGGAATTCCTCAAGCATCATGTTGATCGTTTCATTCAAGAAATGTGTACCCTATCACTCATCAACACTTAGGTCATCCAAATCGTGTTAAAACATATTCAAACAAAAACTTCGTAGTGGTGGTAGTTGTACAATCCTTCACTTGTTGCGCTTCCTCTCATCTGGTTAAATATTTTTTTGTAGTAATGATATACCACACGCCCATCTTCTTACGTGGTGGTTGTATTGGACATATGAAATCAATGGCCCAATTATCAAATACCTGCAATGAGACCTAAGGATTTAAATGCAATTCATCTCTTCACGAAGGCTTTCCCATCCTTTGGCAAGCATCGCACACCTTTGCAATATGCCTTAGAATCCTTATGTAACGTTAGCCACCATAACCCAACGTGCAAAATATTTAGTGCAATCTCTTTTACTTTGTAGTGTCCTCCCACTGCTTCGCCATGTGCTTCAGTGATGATACTAGCTCATTCAAATTCTGGAACATACCTTCACAGTATTTCATCTTTTCCCATCTTATACAAGTGACCTGCAATCACTGAAAAATCTGCGGAGTGGACTACTAATTCCTTCTTCTGTAGACTGGAATATCCTTCCAGAGTTGTACCTGTAGTTAAAGACTGAATGATATCAACCAAATGGTCATCCATGACACACACCACAAAGAGCTGTGGATCCGACAGTCCTTCCTCCAAACTATTTAGTTCTTCACTCGTTTCAATTAGTGATAGATGGTTTGGTCCTACATTCAGTCTTCCAAGCTTCACAATCACTTCAAAGTCATATTCCTGAAATAACAATAACCATCGGCAGATCTACCCCCCCAACGCAAGCTTATTGACCAGGTACTTCAAAGCAGAGTGATCTGTATACATTTTAAAGTGTCCACCCAACAAATAATGTCGAAACTTTTGCAACCCGTAGACCATTTCCAACCCTTCGCGCTTTGTATATTGAATAATTGTTCTCAGCCCTGGATAACTTTATGCTCGTGAAGGCTATCGGATGATCAATTTCTCCTTCTCCTGCCTATGTTAATACCACACCTAGTGCAATGAAAGAGGCATCTACATGCACATGGAATTCTTTCTTCCAGTCTAGAAACAC